>OZ022240.1:15632216-15732216 GCA_963978895.1 Erpobdella octoculata | reverse complement strand
GAAGAAAGCCGATGAGTGCGCTTAATTCGCAAATGAAATTTTTGCCAATTGGTCCAGGTGGTCTATAAATAACGAGAATGCGAGTCCGTCGTTTCAGGTTAGGGATGTCCACGATTAGATGCTCAAACTCTGACGTGGTAGGGTGAGGTACCTGCAAGCAGTGAAAACCGTTGCGGTAAATTAACGCAATACCTCCTCCTTTTTTGTCGTCGTATGAGTCTCTATGTTTGTGGATGACGGAGAAACCAGGTGGTGAAATGTCGTATTTAATGGCGTTTGGCGCATCAGAGGTTATCCAGGTTTCTGTTACGCACAGCATGTCCAGGTGTTCATGGTCAATTGTGTCGTGAATCAGAGCTGCTTTACGAACCGCCGACTGAGAATTAAGCGCGCCCATTTTTATTTCATTGCTAATAATATGCGGACTTATCGACACTCTCCTGTTGTTGGAATCGGGCTTCCAAATTCTATTTATGAACAGCTCTCCCTGATGCGCAGCAGTTGCTCGGAGCTGTATGTAGTCCGGTTGTAATTGTTTACTAGCATAGCAGTGGGCGATAACTCGATCGGCGAAAAGATTAAAATAAACGCAATATAAAACTCCCAAAAGCAGATAAATAAATCCAAATAGAAGTATAAAAAATTTGATCTAAAAGAGACGACAAGTTATGGAGAAATTACAAATTATATGGGAACCTTCGAAAACACGCTATTTACATAGACGTGAAGGGGTCGTATCATCATCATCATCCTCGTCATCATCATCCTCGTCATCATCATCATCATCATCATCATCATCATCATCATCATCATCATCATCATCATCATCATCATCATCATCATCATCATCATCATCATCATCATCATCATCATCATCATCATCATCATCATCATCATCATCATCATCATCATCATCATCATCATCATCATCATCATCATCATCATCATCAATCATCATCATCATCATCATCATCATATTATAATAATATATTTTTATTATTAACTGTTATTATAGTTTATTTCCTAAAAATCAGAGTAATTTTTTCTCAAGTTTCAGAATCAACAAAGTGAGAGACAGTCCATTAGGAAGGAGCGACATCATATCATCTTTCATATTTCACTGATTAATTACGTCAATTATTTTCAAAAAAAAATTAATCTAGCGCTGTCAATTCCGAGACATTTTGTGGAAATGAAAAACTTACCAAGAACTTGAAAATAACTTTTCATTTTTCTTATGACTGTATAATCATTGAATTGTATCATGTTATAAAAAATTTTGTAAATTTTTGGTTTTTCTTGCTGGACAAGAAAATTAACATATTACGCTTTATAGGGAACGTTAAAAAAGTATTACTAAGTAAAGTAAATAACTATCATTATTCACTTATAATGTCGAACGCACAAAACATACGTTAATAATAATAATAAGTTGAACACATTCAAACAAGCTTGAAATACGTTTGATACGAACGATCATAAAAGTCTCAAACTTCCTCCGTCTCTCTCTATCCCATCCCAAACTGATTATTCCTTAAAGACTGGTAATCCCGACGAAACAGTTTGGCACAAATCTTGCCTGGCGACGATTTTCTGCAGAGAATTACGTGAAAGAATGCAACGGAATTTAATGAGGATCATCCATCACATGCAACAACCAACAGATGCTGGCTTTAATAAATTTCCATGGATAACAAAAACATTTGAAGTAGATGGAACTTCTTTTGTGTTGCTGTTGTGTCGGACAGAGAAATATAATATGGAAGGCAGTGGAGGCCCATGTTGGAATTTGCGTGGCACAAGCTGCTGTCAAACAAATTTCTCTTCTTGCAGAAACAAAAGGTCAAAAAACGGACAGTTATTTGAGATAAATTATTTGTTGTTGCTACCACTGAACTGTCTCAATGAAGCAAAGCAATCTCACAAACACATGCAAATCCATCTCTAATACCGACGTAGACATTCACGTTAATAACTGTTAAAAACCCGATAGTTTTAATTTAGCGAAACAAATTGTAGAAGATGGTGAAAACAAATAAAAACAGGCTTCCAAATTGGCATCTTACAAAGACCGATTTTTGTGTTCCAGCAACATCAAGTGACTTGCGAAAGAGCGTTCAGTTCAGCCGGTTGTGTTTATACAAACTAAGTTGCTTATTTTGAACTTTGTACGGTGAATGTGGTCACTGGATGATAGTAGACGATGAAAAACTTTGTTTTTTTTTTTTTATTTGAAACTCAGCACGGGCAAGCCCTTCGCCGAAAAATGAAATACATTAAACAAAGACAATACAAACAAAAACAGTCCAAATTCTACCTATTCTAAGTTCTTGAGCAAAACTGAAAAAATCAATTTGAAAATTTAATAAAATGTGAAATCTTTAGCGACAAATAACCCGCCAAATTTCAACTCGATTGGATGACGGGAAGTTGGTTTTTTTGAATGGTATTATGGTATAGGGTCCTAATGTATGGCTCACACAAGCAAGCAAGCGAACACGGTGAAGCTAATATAAATAATTTAACAAAGTTCGTTTCTCTACTTAAAAATTGTAATTTTTTTGTAATTTTTTAAAGTTTTAATGGATTTTATTCTATAATTTACTCAAATGTTGTCGAATCAATCTCAAATTTTAAGAAAATATAAAGTCTGCAGCGAAAAATAAACACAAAAAAATTTCAACTCGATTGTAAAGATTGAAAATATAAGATATTTTCAAATCAATATGGAGTAAACCAATTTTATTTATTGATTTTTAAATTTAAAAATTAAGTATTGCTTTTTTAAATAAATTAAAACGTAATGGTTCGTTTTTCGTAATAAAACTTTGTTTTAATTTTTTTTAAAGGTTTAATTGATTTTATTTTATAAATCACTCAAAGTTTGTCCAATCACTCTAAAAATTTAATAAGATGTGAAGTCCGCAGCGGAAAACAAAGCCACCAAATTTCAACTTGATTAGAAAACAGAAAGTTTGTTTTTTCAAGTGATAAAGGGTTCCAAGGAATGGCTCAAGCAAGCAAGCATGTAAGCAAGCAAACGCGGTGAAATTAATATAGAGGATTTAAAAAGTAAAAACATTTTAAACTTCGACGGTTTTTAAATTAAAGAAACTCTAAAGTTGTTTTACTGTGTCGTCCAGGAATGAACTGCTTTTTCTAATCTTCTCCTCGTAAGAATGTCGCATATAATCCTCTCCAATTACCAAACTGAAGAACTTTCCCTCCTTTCCGTCATCCGAATGAAGGCATAAAAAATGTCAAGGAAACGCACCAGATAGCAGTTGTCTCTGTTTTGCCTTTCTAAAATTAGAATTTTCAGCTTAAATAGTTTTAACCAACTAGTTTTATGCTGACGTCACACATCATAACGGGGTCATCCCACCCTTCTACTAGCCGGAGTCAATCCACCTCTACTAACCGGGGTCATCCCACCCCTACTCCGCAAAAAGAGATTAGAAATTCAAAACTGCGATCGACAATCGAGGTCTCGCCAGGCCTATAAGCGTGTGAAATTACTTCTCTCAAACGTGCCCTGGGAGAATGCTTTGTAATTTAGACTAAAGGTTTTTGTTGCAGGAACATTTATTTAAAGCATTCTTGTAAACAAAAAGTATTGGTTACATTTGAACAACAAATAACATATAACAATAGTATTAAAAAGCTTTTTAAATTATAAAATTTTCAAAATAGTTGATAAAACTGACTAAAAACAACAAATTTATAATACTTATGAAAATTATTTTGAATATGCGAAACAATAATGTTTCAAATATTAAATTTTCAAATAACAATTTCAACTGATTTTAAGAAAAAGTACTTTATTCTAATGTTCGCATTTCTTCATGTTTAAATTTGTGTTTCATGTAAATGCTAAGAAGCTTTTATTTTGTTAAGCTGTTTATTTTATATTTATTTTTTTTTAAGATAACCAATAGTCTTGTCTTAACAACACTCAATAAAAGTATATGAAGATCTTCCCGAAAACAATGTTGCTGAGTAACTTGATTGAACGATTACAAATTACACAAACACTTTTTAATGGATCCACTTTCATCACTTTTCATTTCATATAAACAAAACTCGACAAGACAATGTTTGTCTCAATTTGACTCGCCGAAGAAATCATGAAGACATCCCGACGTCGCCTACGAAGCGAACCCACGCGGGACGATTCGCAGTGACGCCTCCTCGTTGAACATCTCATTCATCACGTCGACGCAATTTCAAATAAACGAGGAAAGAAGAAACTTGAAATATCTGCCAGCCATTACTTCTCATCAAAGCAGTCGCTAAATTATTGAAACATCTCCAGGAAGGTGACGATCGAGTTCAAATTGTGGAGAAGAAGACAGAATTTTTGCTTGGCAAATTTGTTTAAAATTATTTAAATGCTCTTTTGAAAACAAAGTGTCACGTTATGTTGGAAAATAATTAACGGCCTTGTTATGTTTGTGATTTACAAGAAAAGAGGAAAAAATGAAAAATGTTTTCCAAGCATCTTGTTTCAGAAAGATTGAAAAACAAGTTCAGAAAAAAGTTATTTTCTCTGTAATTTAATTATTGAATTTCAAAAACATCAACATTATCATTTTTATGGTTTGATCTAATTATTGTTCAAATAACTTTGTTTAAATTAATTGTGAAACATTTATTATCCACACACACACACACACACACACACACACACACACACACACACACACACACACACACACACACACACACACACACACACACACACACACACACACACACACACACACACACACACACACACACACACACACACACACACACACACACACACAAACAAACACACACACAGAGAGACACACGCACACACACACACACACACACACAAACACACACACACACACACACACACATATATATATATATATATATATATATATATATATATATATATATATATATATATATATATATCTGCACACATACACACATACATACATATATACACACATCCACGCATACATACACACAACACACATACATACACATCTACAAACATACACGCACGAGGACACAAGCTGTTTTTCAAGAGTGAAGCACAACAAATATTTGCACATTCATGACTCATGTTCATTTGAATCGAAAAACATTTGAAAAGAATTTGGAAGATTAATTATAATTGGAACAAATTTATTGAAGATATATAATATAATTAAATAAAAATAATTTTAAATATTAATAATAGTACATAATCATCATCAACATTACCATTATTACTATTATTACAATACTAGTGGTTTGCCCGTCTCAAGGACGGTAGACAATAAATTGCGTCAATGTCTTGCTTTTTGAATTGTTTCATGTTATTCAAATATATTATTTATTTATCAATAAATTTTTTATATAATAATTTGTTAAATTAGTTTGCCATAAGTACCAAAGTGATTCTCACAAAACGTCTTACACAGAGTCATGCTGGACTACTATATATATATATATATATATATATATATATATATATATTCAGATGCACAAACTCGTAAAAACACTAGTCTCTATTTTAAAGAAATAAGCTTTTTTAATATTCGTTCAACTGGTCTGAATTTACTGATAAGTCCAAGTTCAGAAAGATTTTTAAAACTCATATTTATTAAACTCGTAGTCCTACGCGTTTCGGAGCCACACCAGAGGCAAATTTAGAAATTTGGAGCTTATAGGCTAAAGTTTCGATGACGCCCTTAGAACTCCTCATCGCGGTACTAGGTAGGAGACCAAATTTGATACAAAAATTTATTTGACTAATTATAGATGAATATAATTATGCTATGTAATTAAATGATTAAGAGTTCTGTTCAAGTTTTTCATAATTTTTCATATGAAGTCGTATCAAAATCTGCAAAATTCAATCATAACAAAATCTCAAGTTCTTCTTCCTTGCTTTTGTGTTTATCTTAAAACCAAAGTTTTGGAGGCCAGGGCCCAAGAGGTGCCATAAGAAAAAAATAAAGTCATGACAAAACTAAAGCTTTAGATGACTTTACTTTTTTCTTTCTTTTTTCTTTGCTTTTTTTCTTTCTTTTTTTCTTACGGCGCCCCGGGCTTCGTGGCGCCCATAGACTGCAGCCTATGTAGCCTATAGCTAAATCCGCCCCTCAGCTACATAAATCCATTATCAAGGCTAGAAACTAGCTTTGATAATGGAGTTGTGTAGCTCCGAAACGCGCAGGCCTACGAAATTAATAAATATGAGTTTTAAAACTCTTTCTGAACTTGGACTTATTAATATATTCAGACCAGTCAAACGAATATTAAAAAAGTTTATTTCTCTAAAATGGAGACTAGTGCTTTTACCAGCTTGTGCTTCTGAACATTTAATGCCAAAATTTGCCATATATATATATATATATATATATATATATATATATATATATATATATATATATATATATATATATATATATATATATATATATATATATATATATATATATATATATATTCTTAATATAATCAAATTAACTTATAAAAGTTATAATTTAAAATGATTTTTTTCTTAAAAACAACTATTTTTTCAAAAAAATTAAAAAATTGACATTAACAATAATTTATTTTTTATTTCTCAGCTGATGAATTATATTTTAAGTTGTATTTGTCTTATCAATTTGATTTTTGATTAAACAATATAATTTTGTTTTAAAGACATATTTTAAATCAGTTGGTAAATAAATTTTTAATATTTGCATTTGATTTTCTAACTGCAAGGCATTTTATCACTTTCAAAATTATTTTCGCTGTTCAAAACTCTTTTCAATCAATCCAAATTATAAAAAATTAATTTTACTAAAATCATATTTTTATTGTTGTTAGAAATAATTTTTTTGAACACTTTGTTATTTTTTTGTTTTGCAGAACTATTTTTAGTTTTGTTTGTTTTTATATGCCTTTGTTAACTTTTGCTTGTCCGGATGTCCTGGGGTTGTCCTAGGATGTACGCGGTCACAGTAAATGAAAACATCATCTGTTCACTATTTGCCGTGATAATATTTCTGCGATAAAATACTATTATAAAATTGTGTCATTGTTACATCAATTCTTAAATGATTGTTTTTAATATTTTTATTATAATTGTTCATTAATGTTATTTTTCATGCAATAAATTTTAGTTTTTTTTTACTATTTTTTAACTCTTTTTTTGTAGTATTAAATTGTAGTAAAATATAAAGTAGTTCTAATTCAACTTTTTATTTTAGTTTGTTACCTTTAACTTATTTTATTGCCTCAAATTGTTTAATTTTAATTTTTATATAATGTTTAAGATGCAATTGTTAGCGGCAAAGCCAGGTAAGCCTGTTTGAACGAGTAAATAAAAGTCTTATTATATTTTATACAATTATTTTTAAGAGAGTTTGCAATTGTTAGAATAATACGGAAATTTAACCAATAAGTTGCAGTTATACTAATTGAAAAAGTGTTTATAAACTGTTCACTTTTGTTAAACAATGTCAATTAATTAGAAATAAGTATGGATGTCACGTTTACGACTTTTTGGCTTTTTGTGTTCGGGTTCTTGAATTTTGAATTTTCAGGTTCGGGTTTTAATTTTTCCGAAAATAGGATTTGGGTTCGGGTTTTCAACTTTTTAATAATTGGGTTCAGGTTTTCGATTTTAAATATGTTGGGTTTGGTTCGGATTTCAAAATTGAAAATTTTCGGTATTGGGTGGGCCTTGCATCATGCCAACTACCTTACCATCTGCGCCACTTTCACCGCCAAAAAACAGTGGTTGTTAAGCGCTTTTGTTGGGGTATGTTGAACACAACACTCGACTATGAATGGGTACGAATCAATGCTCGATAGTATATAAGTTGTGCGGCTTACAATCCGTCACTAGCTAATTTAATAGCTATCGAAGATATATGTTTTATGATATATATATATATATATATATATATATATATATATATATATATATATATATATATATATATATATATATATATATATATTATATATATCACATATGAGCGTCGTGTTCTTATCATAACGAACTCTATAGCTATTAGCTATAACATGAAAAATTTTTACAGAATAAAAAATACATTTTTTTAAAAACAACGTAAAAATAGTATATAATGATATTCCTATAATTTATATACAACGGAAAACGTTGCGGGCGCATTATTTTTTATAACTGTTTTACTAAAGTTTTGATGTTGTAGCCTATATGCACCTGCGACGTTTTTCGTTGTATATGAATTATATGAATATTATTTTATACTTTTTAGGACGCAAGAAAAAGTTGTTTTTTTAATTGTCTTTTTTATGATGTAAACATTATTTTATATTTTTTCGTATTTGATGGGTGAAATTTCGTAAGCATTTGAGTTTTCCACATTTTTTGCTAGGTGGCAATAAACACCCTCGTATGGAATTCGCGGACAGACAAAATCTCAAAAAAAATACAAGAAAGTGACCTAATAAAAACGTTATAATAAACGGTTTTTAAGTTCTCTCAAATTGTTTATTTGAAGTTTTAAACAATACTTAAAATATGCTTTCTTCACAAACCAGATCCAGTCATTAAAACCTATACAAATGTATTAAAATATTGTTGTAAGAGGTAAAAGTCCCTACTTACGGCGTCAGCACTCATTTATCGAACAGTTCAGAATGAAAGGCTGAGTGGACCTGAGCAAATGTGAGTTAGTTAGTTTCTTGCTAAATAAAACTACGTTCACACGCCTGGAATTAAACCCAGGTACTACAGATATCCAAGCCAGTGTTTAAAACAGTAGACCAGTGGTCTTTAACCTTTTTTGCCGCGCCCCCTTTGGAATAACTCAATTTGATCACACCCCCTACTTTTGCCTATAAAAATAATAATTGAAATATAAGTAATATGGAGACAGCCCGATTTAAACTCCGCTTCGCTATATGCGAGCCAGTCGCAAGCCTGGATAAAGGAGGAGGGACAATTAAAAGGATCAAACTTTGATCCACGACAGGAAGTACTTATGTGCTTCCTATATACAGCCAATTAAGTCTTAAAACACTTGGTGTAAAGGACTATAAACTATCATAAAAAAAAAAAAAAAAAAAAAAAAAAAAATATATAAGTAATATGCATCAAATTTTTTATTTAAAGTATTTTTTGTTGCTTCCCGTCGATGAGGTCAGAAAAACGAGTTGCGATCTTTGACAAGGCAGTTCGCATATCACCACCGTTTTCCAATCCATTTCTTTGCTTGGTCTTCACATTTACCAAAACAAAGAAACAAAATGAATAATGAATGACTGCGCACTTTTGGCCAAAGCTAAGTATATATCACCCTAAAAAGTGTAAAGTTTTCTACTTTTGGCAATTCGATAAAGAACTTGGTAAGAATCAATCAAGATTAGTTTGTCATTGATAGGCCAAAATCTTAGTTAAGGTAAACTTGATTTGCCGTCGCACCGAGCTCTTTTCGTTTTAAGAACGTCAATCGATTGGGAATTGTTTGGATGCACTGCACTGAAATGCTCTTTTAGTTTGTCCGGTTTTAAACTGTCATTTGACAGGATTTTGTTACATAAAAAGCACTTCGGTCGTTGTGTTTTGTTTTTGTCAGTGATAAAAGTGACACCACGCCGAACCTAGTCTTTTGAATTCTTCCGTTTCTTTGACATTTTTCAATTTTAACATGCCAGCTGTGATGATGTGATAACTAAAGAAATATTAATCCGAATGGAACGTTTACCTAATTTGAACACAATTATTACTCAGTGTAGAAACAAAACCAAAACAAAACACTCATATACTTTACTTTGTCATATCAATGGGTGTTTTAGTCAAACCAACTACTACTTGAGTTAAATCAACGTGTTTCCTAGTTAAATCAACAAGATTTTTCTGTTTTTTAATTTAATTTTTTGCACCCTTCTCAAATTAGAATAGCACCCCACTTTGGAGGGTGTACACCACCAGTTCAGAATCCCTGCGCTAGATCAACACGTCTCACAAGATTAGTTAATGTTTGTGTTATAACTCCAACTAACCAACCAACTAGCCAACCAACCAAACAATCAACCAACCAACAAACCATTCAGTCAGTCAGTCAGTCAGTCAGTCTGTCAGTCAAGCACTGTACACATCGAAAAACGTGAGTTGACACGACCCGATTAAATCTGACACGTTGGGTACAATCGGAGTTTGTAGCCGTTAATGTCTTAATGTAAAATACACGCGACTTCAACGTGCTAGTCGCGTTGGGTTTGTGCTTGACTATTTCACACCGACCGATTTGATCTGATTCTTTTTGTTTGGTGTTGTCGGGTTGGGTTTTTTTGTCGATGTATACAGGGTTTCAGGCAGTCAGTCAGTCAGTCAGTCAGTCAGTCAGTCAGTCAGTCAGTCAGTCAGTCAGTCAGTCAGTCAGTCAGTCAGTCAGTCAGTCAGTCAGTCAGTCAGTCAGTCAGTCAGTCAGTCAGTCAGTCAGTCAGTCAGTCAGTCAGTCAGTCAGTCAGTCAGTCAGTCAGTCAGTCAGTCAGTCAGTCAGTCAGTCAGTCAGTCAGTCAGTCAGTCAGTCAGTCAGTCAGTCAGTCAGTCAGTCAGTCAGTCAGTCAGTCAGTCAGTCAGTCAGTCAATCATTTATGTTAACATGTTAATTATTTAGAAAACTGTGGTTTACATTTCTGTAAAATAGAAATATTGTATACATTTATCATCATCAGTCTGATTTGCGTCAAATAAAAAACTGTCATATTACAAAGAAACAAAAGTTTGTGAAAAACTTTGTATTTCACTGTTCAATTGTTAACGTGTAATGTTTCGGACAATTATTTCAAAAAAAAACTAAAATTGTCTTGAAAACAGATTTTGAATTAACAATAAGGTCAAATAAACTGTCAAAATAGATTGACAATTTTAAAACTCGAAACACATAATAAGACCAAGGCAAGTTGATAAAAAATTAAAAATATTTTTTCCTAGATGTTTATTCAGTTTTGTTCTACTAAATGACAACGAACAATTCTATTTTTAAACGTTTCATAAAAAATAGCAAGCTTGATTGTATTTAGCTTAGTCAACTGTTGGTAAAAGCAGTTTAACAACAAGTGAAGCAAAAAAAGTTTTTTAAAAACACACTTTTATATTATTACACTATTCAAGTGATCATTTGACATCCTCTGGACGTTGATGTTGTCTAGTCGATCCGAAAATTATATATGTTACATAAACAACGAGCCTATTAGCATAGACAATAAATAATTTGACAAAAATATCACATATTTAATTAAATTTTGTCCAATCGATTCAAAAGTTTGATAGAATGCATTGTTAATCAGTTCGGAGGTATGTTTAAATTTTCAAGTCACTAGCTCATCGGGAAGTTAGTTTAAAATCGATTGCAAATTTTGACGACAGACAGACAGAGAAGTTAAGTTAAGTAAAAGTGTGTAAAAAATGTCCCAACCCTTGCTGCACCCAAAGGGGATTTCTGGGGTTTGTACTCCCAAAAACTATTCAAAAAAGAGTTTTTAAGACATGAATATATATTGATAAATTAAATTTAGTGTTAATAAAACACACTTAAAATCAATTCAAAATACTTTCATTAATTAGCCATTATAAATTTGTAGTTTATCTCTACTATTGCCGTCACTGAACATATTTGGGGTTTTCCTATATAAATATCGCAAACAAATTTGTTTGAAAAGTTGTTCATCAAAAAGAGATTTAATTAAATGGCTTAACTTATTTCCATTTGTATAGAAATCTCACATCAACAATCAATTCTATTTAAGTTTAATAACTAAGAAACCAAGGATATTTATATTTTATTTGAAAAAGGCTTATTTGCCTAAAATAAAAATGTTGTTGACTTGTTTAGAAATATTTACATTTTTGAATTTAAAATAAAATTATTCTGCCTTAAACATGATTTACCTTATTAAAACTTTTGCTGTAAGAATTAGTTTAAAAACATTAAACGTTAAAAACATTTGATAACATCACCAATTTCCGATTACGTTTATAATTACAATACCAAAAGAAACGATGTTTTTGCAATTGATTTAAATTTTGAAACATAAATAAATTAGTTTAAAACTTAAAAAACATTACTTATAAAAATAATTAAATTTAATAGACTTAATTGATAAGAAACGAATTTTTATTTTAAATATTAGCCTGATTGGTCACGAGAAATCTGGTAATTTGTACTTCCGTGATTTGCCTTGAAGAAATGAAGCAAATAAACTAAAGCCGTTTTTAAATTAATATAGCAAATTTATTAAATAACCAGAAAAAATAAATTTGTCTTAGATTGGATAAAAAAATTAATAATGTAAATGTAAATACAATCTTGTAAAAATTATTAAAAAAATTAATAAAATGCATTGTCATAAGAAACAAGTCCATATTCTAAGTTTCAGTTTGGTTTGATTACGGGATATTTTTTGATAGTTTCTACTTCCAATATTTGTCCACAAGACAACAAGACCGGCTATAAACTTAATATAGGAAATTTAAAAGATTGACTAAAACAATTGAATCTTAGGATAAAATTGTTAAACATAGTTTTCTGTTTGTCGTTTCTGTTGAAAGATTTTTAAAAGATCGGTGGTTTGTGAAAGCGTTGGTATTATTAAGCGGTGAGTGACAATGGAGGTGCCTAGCTTCGGAAGTTGCGGCGCATGCAGTGTCGATTTTGGAAAGGGAGATTCAGTGATGGCTTGTGACCTCTGTAAGAAGAGCTATCATGCAACTTGCGCCAGGATAAAAAAAAATCTCCAACAATTACTGGTCGAAAAAAATAATAATCTCCGTTGGTACTGTGACGAATGTGGATCAAAGATTACATCCATCGTCCAGAGAGTTAACTTGTTAGAAGCTGCGGTGGGAAAGTGTGGTACACAGGTGGAAGATTTAAAATTGCAAACTAAAATTGGCACAGAAGGACTTTCGACAGAAATAAAGATTTTGAGTGACAAAATCACGCAAATGGAAGAATTCATAAAAATAAAAATTTCAGATGAAATAAAGATAAAAGTATCTGATGAAGTAATTGCCTCAAAGAAAAGCTGGGCGGAAGTTGTAAGTAAAAACCTGGAGAAAATTACTGTCCTGGAAAACGACATAAGAACAGTTGTTAAAAATGTTGATGAAAATTAGTTGTTGGTGGCAGAAAGAGAAAAGAGGAAAAATAATCTTATGCTTTACAGATGCCCAGAGTCCGAGACAAATCCTAAGGATGATAAAGAGTTCTGCTCAGAAATGTTTGGACATTTGACAGGGGGAGTGGTTGGTGCTGCAGATGTTAAAGGTGTTTTCAGAATAGGTCAAAAGTGTGAAAACAGAGATAGACCACTGTTGGTTAGACTACACAATTATGCTGCAAAGAATATGATAATGGAAAATGTCAGAAACCTAATGAATAGTAAATTCGAAAGAATTGGTGTTGCACATGATCTGTCACAAAATGACAGAGATTCTCAGAAAAAGTTGGTGCAGGTGGCTAAAAACAAACAAAGCCAATGTTCGGGGGAATACAAATATGTGGTAAGAGGGCAACCCGGTCTTATGAAGATTGTAAGACTGAACATAAAAACAATCAAAGTATCAAAATAAGATCAATTCCATGTTTTTATTCAAACATGGATAGTTACTCGAATAAAAGAACAGAATTGATGCTGTACATAAAATCATTAAAAGTATTTGCAAAATTGATCATGCTGAGTAAAGTAAACCCTAAACATTCAAATTACAAAGCTCTGGAAAGTGAATTCAGTCTGGATGGTTTCAACATGGTGAGTAAAGGATTCTACGAACACGGTAAACGAGGTATAATCTATATATATAAAAGAACATGTCCTGACTGACTGACTGACTGACTGACTGACTGACAGATGACTGACTGATAATCAACGCCGAGCTCAAACGCCTCATCCTAGGAACGTGAAATTTGGAACTTATATTACTTTTATAGCGTAAACATCCGCTAAGAAAGAATTTTTGAAAATTTTGCTTCTGAGGAGAAAAAACTGGAAAACAAACTTTTTTCTAAAACAATGTATATCTCGAAAACCAAAAATGAGGAGATTTTGAAATTTAATATATAGATTCTTTTTGAAAAATAAAAATATACGTGTTTCACCATTTTTTGAAAATTCGGTTTCCCGGAGGTCAAATGTGGGTTGGAAAATTGGGTTATTTGGTTTTTAAAGTAGCTTCTACTCAAAAACTGTTACTGCTACAGGAGTAAAAATTAGTATTTAGTTTCTACTCCAAAAATAATGAAACACGTGTTTTAGCATTTTTTGAAAATTTGGTTTCCAGGACTTCAAATGTGGGGTGGAAAATAGGGCTAATTGTCTTTTATAGTAACTGCTACTCAAAAACAGTAAATACCACAGATGTAAAAATTATTATTTAGTTTCTTTTCTAAAAATAAAGATATACGTGCTTCACCATTTTTTACAAATTTGGTTTCCCGGACCTCAAATGTGGGTTGGAAAATTGGGTTATTTGGTTTTTAAAGTAGCTTCTACTCAAAAACTGTTAATGTTACAAAAGTAAAAATTATTATTTAGTTTCTACTCTAAAAATAATGATATACGGGTTTCACAATTTATTGAAAATTTGGTTTCCAGGACTTCAAATGTGGGGTGGAAAATAGGGTTATTTGGTTTTTAAAGTAACTGCTACTCAACAACTGTAATTGCCACAGATGTAAAAATTAATACTTAGTATCTACTCAAAAAAAAGATATACGTGTTTCATCATTTTTTGGGTTATTTGGTTTTTAAAGTAGCTGCTACTCAAAAACTGTCAATGCTACAGAAGTAAAAATTAGTATTTAGTTTCTACTCCAAAAATAATGAAATACGTGTTTTAGTATTTTTTGAAAATTTGGTTTCCAGGACCTCAAATGTGGGGTGGAAATAAGGGTTATTTGATTTCAAAATAACTGCTACTCACAAACTGTAAGTGCTACAAATGTAAAAATTAGTATTTTGAAGTTTTGTGCCGGTTAAAAGTAGCTAAGTCCAGTTTATCATCGGCCGGGCCAAGCCGTTATTTTAGAGTCTTCACACGGGCCAGGCCAAACCTTAAATCAAAGTGGGACGGGCCGAGGCTTTTCACTAAGTATATCGATATTTTAGTGATTTTAGGATCTTCAGTTTGGCCGGGCCAAACCTGAGGTCAAGGTAGGACGGGCCGAAGTTTTTCATCAAGTATATAGAACTTCTAGGCCTGTAAAAATGGGCCGGGCCTAATTCAGACGGGCTGTGCCGGGCCAGGAGTTTGGGTTTTTAAAACGGGCTGGGCTAATTTGTCGACGGGCCGAGCCGAGACCTAAAAAAATGATCTCTACTATGGATGCACGGTTCAAACTCTCTAATTTCATGCGAGCGAAGCCGCTACGGGCACTGCTAGTTATTTATGTAAACAGAGATTTAAAATGTTCTTTTCATGAGCTGGACTCAAATTTTGAAGAATACGTGTACTACAAAATAGAAAATGAAAAATCTTGCATACACATTCTGGTTGTTTATAGATCTCCTGGCAGCGATGAAGAAAATGACAAAAATCTGATAACTCTTTTAGATAAATTTATGGCTTTCAGAGGTGATCATCTGATAATTGGAAATTTCAACTTACCACGAGTAAACTGGACAGAGATGATGGCTGAAGATAGAAATGGTACAATGTTTGAAAAAAAAATTGATAGACTGTTTAAGAACTTATTATTTGAAACAACATGTCATGGAGCCAACAAGAATTAGAGGTACTCAGAAGTCTAATATTCTGGATCTTTTGATTACGGACGATGATTTTGTAACTAATTTGGAAATTGGAGAACCAGTGGCCAAAAGTGATCATTGTACATTACAGTTTGACGTTGGTTTCGAAACAGGTCTGATAGTGCAAAAATCAAAAAGAATGTATCCAAGAGGTGATTATGATTCAATGAGAAAGCAAGTCCTTAGAGATCTAAAAATACACAACCTCAGCAGCCAAGCTGGTTTTGATCTGGATAAGAAATGGAAGGAAATGAAATATGCAATAGAAACCTCAGTGAAAAAATATGTTCTAATGTCAGTAAATCTAAGATATAAAACAGTCATACCAGCAGACCTGAAAATTAAAATTAAAGAAAAAAAACTCATTGTGGAAAAAATTTGTATAATTCAAGACAGCTGACTCAAAATTTAAATATAATAAGACGAGAAATGAAGTATCAAGTATGATTAAAAAACTACATGAAGATATTCAGAAAAAAGTGGCAAAAAATAGTAAAAAAAACCTTAAGGCTTTTTGGAGTTACATAAACAGATTCAGAAAAAGCAAAGAGCAAAATAACCATCTGAAAACATTGCTAAATGGTAAGGAAATGACAGTGAAAGGTGATCGTAAAAAGGCAGAACTACTGGCAGATTTTTTTGCATCTGTTTACCTGAGGGAACCTGATTTCAACCCAAAAGACCTCGAATTTGAAATAAAATTGCCGGAACATAAAATGGAGACTTTGATTATCAATGAAAACATGGTTAGCAGGAGATTGAAGAAATTGAACGTTTTCAAAAGTCAGGGTCCAGATGGTATGCACCCAAGAGTTTTGCATGAGTTGTGTGATGTCATAACTTCGGATATGGCAAAAATAATGAACTGCTCTATGGAAAATGGAAAAATTCCTTTAGAATGGAAGCAAAGTGAAGTTGTTGGATTATACAAAAAAGGATCGAGGACCGATTTAAGGAACTACAGGCCTATTTCGCTGACATGTGTTTGTTGCAAGGTAATGGAGACATTTGTAAAAGAACATTTGCTGAATTATTTCACAAATAACAACTTCTTTAAAAAAGAGCAATATGGCTTCTTGAGAGGTAGATCTACTGTGCCTCAGCTTCTGAAATTTCTTGATGATGTTACTCAAAGTTATGACGAGGGAAATGAATGTCATGTAGTTTACACTGATATCGAAAAGGCATTCGATAGAGTTCCACATAACAGGCTGTTATATAAGCTGAAGATATACGGTGTTGATGAGAATACATTGTCATGGATTTGTAGTTTCCTGGTCAATAGATCTTTCCGAGTAAGAATGAACGAATCTTTTTCAGAATGGTTAAATGTCAAGAGCGGAGTTCCTCAAGGCAGTGTGTTGGGACGGATTCTGTTTGTGATTTATGTTAACGATTTGGTTGATGTGATGGAAGGGGCTAATGGAATGCTGCTGTTTGCCGATGATACAAAGATGTACAAAACATTCCTGAAGAAATAAGACTGTCACCAGCTGCAGAGTTGTATCAACAGGGTCATGGCATGGTTTAATAAATGATTGATGAAAGTTAACGTTGAAAAATGCATGGTACTTAAATTTGGTGGTAAAGTGAGGTTTGATCATACTTATACTATGAATGAAAGAAACATAAATAAAGTGGAATCGATTAAGGATCTGGGTGTGACTTTTCAGCATGATTTGAAATTCAAGATACACATATCTGATGTGATAAACAAGGCCTATTCAACACTCGGAGTGATTAGAAGAAACTTCAACCTGTTGGATAAAACGTCATTCACGAGTCTGTATACGTCGCTGGTAAGAAGCAGGCTTGAGTATGCCGTTAGTATCTGGTCGCCTCAGGCAATTGGGTTAATGAAGGAATTGGAAAAAGTACAAAAGAGGGCAACGAAAATACTGAAACAGTGTAAAAATATGAACTACAGACAAAGGATGGAATACTTGAACTTGCCTACCCTAAAGTACAGAAGAGACCGGGGTGACATGATCGAGACCTTTGAAATTCTCAAGGGTTTTTACGATAAAAATTGTTCTCCAGCCTTAAAGTTGATAGAAACAAAGAGAACGAGAGGAAACTCCTTCAAACTAGTCGTTCTACAGGCACATAAAGACATAAGAAAATACAGTTTTCCCCCAAGAGTGACCAGTTTATGGAACAATTTGAAGGATAAAGTAGTTAGCTCAGAAACAATTAATGATTTTAAAAATAATTTAGATGAGGCGTGGTTGACGAGGAGATATGTATGGTGATTGTGCAGCGGTTGATTTGTGACTGAGAGGCAAGAAGGCAATGTGCCTTACGCCTTATTCAATTAATAATAATAATAATAATAATAATAATAATAATAATAATGATAATGATAATGATAATGATAATGATGATGATGATGATGATGATGATGATGATGATGATGATGATGATGATGATGATGATGATGATGATGATGATGATGATGATGATGATGATGATGATGATGATGATGATGATGATGATGATGATGATGATGATGATGATGATGATGATGATGATGATGATGATGATGATGATGATGATGATGATGATGATGATGATGATGATGATGATGATGATGATGATGATGATGATGATGATGATGATGATGATGATGATGATGATGATGATGATGATGATGATGATGATGATGATGATGATGATGATGATGATGATGATGATGATGATGATGATGATGATGATGATGATGATGATGATGATGATGATGATGATGATGATGATGATGATGATGATGATGATGATGATGATGATGATGATGATGATGATGATGATGATGATGATGATGATGATGATGATGATGATGACAGAGGCGTGGATTGGGGGGGGCTGAGGGGGGCCACGGCCCCCCCCAAGATTTTTCCACCAAATAAAACAAATATGTTTATTAGCTCACTCACGATTGAGTATTTTGATTAGTTAATAAACGGAGTATTTTTCATACCTTTTGAATTATATCTACTTAGTTATATCACATATCTCTGCTAATATTTTTCAATGTTTTAGTGCCTTCGGTCCATCTGATCGAGCTCGTATGAACTTTAGCCTCGTGTGTCTGCCTTAGCTTGACGGACAATTAACATATTCTTATCCTACCCCGTTGCTTGAACTTTCTTTCCAAGATTTCTTCCAATAAACTGTCAATTGTTTTGATTAGCTTACACACGATCAAGTATATAAATTAGTTGATAAAAACAGTATCTATCACACTTGTTGAATAAAATCTAGTTATGTAAATCTCTGCTACTGCTAATATGTTTCACTTTTTTTAGTGCCTTCAGTCTATTCGATCGAACTCGTATGAACTTTAGCCTCGCGTGTACGCCCTAGCTTGATGAACTATTTGCATATTCATATCTTTTCTAGTTGCTGAAGCTTTGACTACATCGATCGATCTCTTGTGTATCGTTACTTCGTGAACTAGTATAGCTTGGTTAATCGCATTTTAAAACTTTTCGTCTTGTCTCCTATTTATTATAAGAAATCGACTTTTTTTCCAACATCTACGAAATACTGGACAATGGAAATCATAAGCAAAAAAAGACAGGTTAGCTTGGAGAATTTTG
The DNA here is from genome assembly GCA_963978895.1 of Erpobdella octoculata. Lineage (NCBI taxonomy): Eukaryota > Metazoa > Annelida > Clitellata > Hirudinida > Erpobdellidae > Erpobdella > Erpobdella octoculata. The sequence goes on along the minus strand of OZ022240.1, from coordinate 15,712,858 downwards.
CATTTGTCAAAAGAGCACGCACAGAGATCGAATCATCAGAAAAAGCTGAAGATAACGTAATATGTGGTAGCTCTCTTACAGTTAAAACCATCGAACAGGAAAATAATTCTGGTAACATTAGTAATTGTACTGTTGAACCATTATTTTCTATAAGTTTAGATATTAGTAAATCCAAATACGATAAACCCATGCAGCCAATGTTAGAAGTTTATCCATTTGATACTAAAAAAAGACGTTTTTCTGTTATGTATTTCCAAAAACACGACTGGATTGAATACAGCATTCAAAAAAATGCTGTTTTTTGTTTTGCCTGTAGACATTTTGCGGGTAGTGTTATACTCAAAGGTGAGACAGATGGATCAAGGGCCTTCATTGATACTGGATTTTCAAAGTGGAAAGATATGAAAGCGTTGTTTGAGAAGCATAACGAAAGTACACGTCACAAAAATGCAATGTTATCCTGGACCGAGTGGAAATCAATTTCAAGCAACCTCCAACAATCCATTGCAACAAGTGTTTCAACCTTAAGATTACAGGAAATAGAAGAAAATAGAAAACATGTTAAGGTACTACTTAGGACTACTAGATTTCTCGGTTGTCTGGGTATTTCAATTCGTGGCCACGATGAAACCGAAGGATCAACAAACCAAGGACCTTTTCGTGAGTTAATGCGTGAATTTGCGGAGATGGATGATGATGTTAAGGTCAAACTAGAACGTCGTTATGGACATTACCAGTCAAATGATAGCCAAAATGAATTAATTAAAGTTTTTGGTGAAAGAATTGAAAAAACAATTGCTAAAGAAATTAAATCTTCGCGGTTTTTTGCAGTTCTTGTTGACGAAACAAAAGATATTTCTAAAAAAGAACAACTAGCAATAATTATTCGTTATTTTTATGGGGGACAGATTAGAGAGAGAGCAATTGGAACATACCACATGAAGACTTTAACGGCAGACGCACTTGCAAATTTTATTTATAACAAAATATGTGAATTAGATATTGACTGGAAGTATTGTGTTGCTCAATGCTATGACGGTGCCAGCGTTATGAGTGGCTGGGCTAATGGGGTTCAAGCCAAGATTAAAGAACGAGTGCCCCATGCTACATATATTCATTGCCACGCTCACAAATTGAATCTTATATTAATTTCAACAATTTCCGATATGACAGAACTTTCAGAATTCTTTACCACTACCCAAAGTCTTTATAATTTTATTTCAAACAGCAACACTAGACATGAAATGTTTGTGGCTGCTCAAAAACATCTGGGAAATGACAAAGTGTTAACGCTTGAGAGGACAGCACCATCACGCTGGTTATACTGGTACAGATCAATTAATAAAATCAAACTTCGTTATCAGGCTTTACTTGCTGTTCTTGAAGGAGTTATTGAATCCGATAAAGCTGCATCATCAGAGGCAATTGGTTACAAAAAAACACTAGAATCGCCATCTTTTATTTTTTATTTGCACATGATGGAAAGGGTCCTATCAAAAACTAATACTTTGTCAGAATTACTTCAAGAAGAAGGCCTGACACTTTTGCGAGCCCATCAATTAATAGCTGCCACCCAAAAAGATCTTGAAGCCGAAAGATCTGAAACTGCATGGGGTGTATTACTAAAACAGACAAGAGAATTTACAAAATTTGTTGAAATCGAAATTGATTTTGATACAAGTACAGAAGCAGCATCAGCTCTACCAAGACGATCAACAAAAATCTCGTCATTTTTGAAAGACTATTTAACAAACAGCACGATGGGAAAAAGAAATATAACAAGTCAACCAGTTAGCTTCTCTGAACAAATGAAAAGATCTTATTACAGTATTTTAGATAGATTTATGGCTGAATTTAATAGGCGTTTTGCACAAAATGGATCGCTTTTCAATGCTATTCAAGCTTTTGACCATCATAACTTTAAACAATTTTTAGATGTTGAAAAATGCGAAACTCTTGCCAATTTGTACCAATTTCATTTTGATGAAGTAGTTTTCCGATCACAAATACAAGCTGCAAAATCTTTTCATGAAACCTGTCGTCAGTCTGAAGGAAAGCTTCTGGACCTTGCTGAGTTACATCACAAATTAGAACAATTTCCATGTGCTTATTCAGAAGTTTTAAAAATATTAAAAATTGTGCTGACATTACCTGTTAGCACTGCATCAAATGAACGGTTTTTTTCAGTTTTAAAACGTGTGAAGACTTATCTAAGATCAACATGTGGCGACGAAAGACTTAATTTTTTATTACTGATGGCGGTGGAACATGACTTAGTAAAAACATTTGATCTTGATGATTTAGTGGACGATTTTGCAAAAATGAAAGAACGTCGATACCCTTTGTTACATTAATAATTTAAACGTTTTTTTTGTCTGCGTTCAATATTAAATAAAAGTTAACATTTTTGTATACTGTTTTTTAATTAGTATGATGTTTTACATGAAAATACAACATACTAGTGTATATTGGCATGGTCATTTTAGTTCGAAGATTCTCTAGATTAATTTAAAAAATCTTTGCCCCCCCCAAGATTTTGCTGAATCCACGCCTCTGGATGATGATGATGATGATGATGATGATGATGATGATGATGATGATGATGATGATGATGATGATGATGATGATGATGATGATGATGATGATGATGATGATGATGATGATGATGATGATGATGATGATGATGATGATGATGATGATGATGATGATGATGATGATGATGATGATGATGATGATGATGATGATGATGATGATGATGATGATGATGATAATGATAATGATAATGATAATGATAATGATAATGATAATGATAATGATAATGATAATGATAATGATAATGATAATGATAATGATAATGATAATGATAATGATAATGATAATGATAATGATAATGATAATGATAATGATAATGATAATGATAATGATAATGATAATGATAATGATAATGATAATGATAATGATAATGATAATGATAATGATAATGATAATGATAATGATAATAATAATAATAATAATAATAATAATAATAATAATAATAATAATAATAATAATAATAATAATAATAATAATAATAATAATAATAATAATAATAATAATAATTGATAGATTTTAAGAATCAAGTTAGTTTCAGTTGCTAAATATATTTAACATTAAAATATATAACATTTGGTATTTATTGTATAAACCACTTTCCTAATGTTAGAAACTCCTAATATGTTATTAACTGCATTTCTTCTTTTATACTGTATTCACCAATGTGTTTTTCTAAAAAAAACTTCATCTCCTTTGGTTGCATTAAAACACGGTTGTTGAAATTTCTTTAATTTAAATTCCCATCCATGAAGCCATTTGGGTGTACAGTGGCGTTGCTTGGGTTTCGATAACCCGCGGCAGGCCAAATCACCGCCCCCATTTATATGTTGACGTAATAAACTAAATTTTCGTTCAAAAAAGTCGATGATTAGGGGAATGGGTGAAACTAATCAATTTCTCCTTCTAGAAAGTTGCTGACCAAAAACTTTTAGTAATCTTTCACTTTAAAAGAATAAATTATTTATGCTATTTTCCATATAACTTATGCAAATTATTTGCAAATTAAATGCAATAAATAACAGAGAAAAGATATTTATTGTTAGTGTGGAAGTATATCTACGGAAGTAAAACTAAAAGTAATAAAATAAAATAATCAATAAATTTCTCTATAAAGCGGTTTTTTTAAAGCCAAAAAACTAGCATGAGGAAATTTTCTAATTTTCCATCCTTCGAAACTGGGAGACGCCTTTTATTTCAAACGAGGAAAAAAAGGAAGGGAAATAGGAGAGAATTTCTTTTTTGTATTTGTTGGACACGCGCTTCGTTTGTGAATGGGGAATTTTATTAGGACCGATCTGATTGCAAACTATTTTTGTCAAATCAGTTGACCCAGAAGCAACATTTCCATGTGACAAATTCCATATAATATGCCTCTATTATTTTATCGTTCAAACATTTATTTATTTAATTATTATTTTTCATTGAATGTTTTTATTTATTTATTTTGTTTGTATTTTATTTATTAATCGATAATAAACAATTGTTATTTCTTGAATTCATTTTTACGTGTATTTTTTATTTAACAGATGTTTATCGTTTCTGATGATTTAAAAAAATATTGTAACATTTTAGCGTTTATTTGTCAATATATTAGAAGAATATTAATTAATTAAAATTTAAAGTAAAATTAACACATTTCTAATATTTTTAAATTCAAATATAAAATTAATGTATTGAAAAAATGCTCGAAAATAAAAAAAAGTTTCAAAAGTTGATGAATTATTAAACAGGACAAATTCAATCTTTTTATTTATCAAACCACAACGAAGACAAACCGAGTTGAAGTTACAGCATATCATTTGTTTTTTTCTGATTGCAAAACTTCTATGAAAAGCGACGTTTCAGTTGATTACATCGTGAACACGAGGTGCTGTTCATTCGATTGGATAACTAAATTTTCAATCAAAATAATTTTTGCGCTTTCCATGTTTCCCATCTGTAGAAAGATACGCCGTAATAAGGGGGTGGGTTTGCTGTTCGGGGGAGGTGAGTTTGCTGTTTGTGGGGAGGTGGGTCTGCTGTTTGGGGGAAGGTGGATTTGCTGTTCGTGGGGAGGTGGGTCTGCTGTTTGGGGGGGGGGAAGTCGACGTTTGTAATGCCTGGTTGGTTTCTAGCTCTTATGAAGTACAAAAAGTTTAAATGTTGCTTATAGGCAGTCTAAAATTTCCTGTTTGAATTTTTTCAAATTAATTGCTTGTAATTTGTATTTTTTTGTTATTACACTTCCCAATAAAAGCCAAAATCAGAAAAGATGAAGACAAACCTGTTTTCATAACACTAAAGTGGTTTATTTTCAAATCTTCAAGAATATTTGAAAGTAAAATTTTGATTAAAATTTCTGCTGGAATAAAAAAAAATAAATTTTGATGGCGCCAAGGACGTGGAGGCATCAATTTGTAAGAGTGAAATTGAAGTGGAGTTTTATTGCATGTTGTGCATTGTGCATGTATGCGATGGAGCAATGATTGTCCAATAAATGACACACGCATTTGCACGATGGCACCAATCTTACAATCTTACAATCTTACAATCTTACAATCTTACAATCTTACAATCTTACAATCTTACAATCTTACAATCTTACAACCTTACAATCTTACAACCTTACGATCTTACAATCTTACCATCTTACAATTTTACAATCTTATAAACTTACAATCTTACAAATCTTACAAATCTTACAATCTTACAAATCTTACAATCTTACCATCTTACAATCTTACAATCTTACCATCTTGCTATATTACAATCTTATAATCTTACAATCTTAGAATCTTACAATCTTACAATATCACAATCTTACAATCTTACAATCTTACAATCTTAGAATCTTAGAATCTTAGAATCTTACAATCTTACAATCTTACAATCTTACAATCTTACAATCTTACAATCTTACAATCTTACAATCTTACAATCTTACAATCTTACAATCTTACAATCTTACAATCTTACAATCTTACAATCTTACAATCTTACAATCTTACAATCTTACAATCTTACAATCTTACAATCTTACAATCTTACAATCTTACAATCTTACAATCTTACAATCTTACAATATTACAATCTTACAATCTTACAATCTTACCATCTTACAATTTTACAATCTTACAATCTTACAATCTTACAATCTTACAATCTTACAATCTTACAATCTTACAATCTTACAATCTTACAATCTTACAATCTTACCATCTTACAATTTTACAATCTTACAAACTTAAATCTTACAAATCTTACAATCTTACCTTCTTACAATCTTACCATCTTACAAATCTTACGTGACCACGTTGCTATTTGTTTCAATTCATTCTTTAATTAGCTGCGTGATTTTTGTCGTAACGAATCTGAAAGAATTAAACTGAAAAAAAATCATTTGAACAGAAATTTTAACAGAAACTCACGTGAAATGACGTTCTAAATGATGACTAAGCAAATGGCTTAAAATTAATACCAGAACAATCGTAGTTTTGGCTAAGTGTGTAGGAGCGAATGAACATGAATCAAGTCGATCTTGTGAAGATTCAAATCTCGATACGTCGATTCTGTAGTCGAGTAAGAGACCGATTGTGCTTCTGCAGTTGCTGACGGCCACGTAAATCGTTCTGCTTTTTCTAAACGTCTGCTGTCCGCGGCAAGTCAAGTTGGGTCCAAACCAGGCGTGTCCGGGCCAGGTTGATGTTTGCAAGATGAAAGGTGGCACGGCCTGCTGGGGGTCTCCACCCGTTAAAGCGCACCCATTCCAAGCTGCCCTGAAACATTTTTTTTAAATTCGACAATTTTTTCAGCTCAAGAATAACAAATATGCACTGGCTGACCTTTCGCCGAGCTCGATAATTTGCTCTACCGCTTGATGGGAGTGGATCATGCCGAATTTGTCCCAGCATCCACCCAGTCTCATCAACCTGGATCAAATCACGTTTGCAAGAACTCAATAAATCAGACAACAAGAACAACAACAACAACACCAGCAACAGCAAAACAACAACTCAACAAACTCACCTGGGCAAATCTTCCTCGTAATACAGAAGAACATGTTGCATTTTCATGTGATAAGGATAAGAAAATGAGAACTTCAACACACCGCCACCCCTAATAGTGAAGTTACCAAGGAAACCAAACCAGTTGACATCTGTGACGTTGAGAATGCCATCGATGTGACACGTGGCGTCGACGTCACTTCCGGTCTGTTTGAAGTCTGATGACGTCACATCGTCGACCTGCGTCGCTTCCTCCACTAAGATGGAAGGATTAACTTTCGGCGGTTGACTCATCACGTGATGCATTACTTGACTTGTGCCGATGTAAGGTATGTGGTCCACGAGAGAGGGGTAGGAAGAAAGTACGGGGTTTTCGCATTCTCCGTAAAGTCCAATAACCTCGATACGGTACTTTAGGTCAAGGCCGAAAATTGTGTCGCAATTACTGACAGCGATGTACCAAGTTGTTTTCTGTTTAATAAAAATAAATTGCTGCAAAATTGCATTTACATTGAGTGAATTTAATTTCTTTATTTTTACATATTTTTACGACAGGCCTAGAAAAGAACCAGTGAAAGTTAAAAAGACAAAGATTTAAAAAACACACTGTTAAATTTTTTTTAATAATGCAAATTGATTCCTAAATGCAATAATAGTTTTACCTGTGTTTATAGTAATACTTTAGTCAAAATTTTAATAAGTTTTTTTCATAGTCATGATCACCTAAAGTTAATTTAAATGACGCAATCTCTACCAGGTGAATAATTTTAAATGCGTTACAAAATAAATATTGAAATGTTTTGAAATTTTAATTAAATTGCTTTGAAAACTATTGAATAATTTTTTGGCTAAAGTCTATGCTGAAAGTTTCAAAGTTCTAACTTGTCTAAAAGTTGGTGAAAAATCAATTCAAAATTTTGACCACAGACAGAGAACACACGTACATGTGATCGATATTAGGACAGCCAAAAACAAATAAGCAAGGAGTTATAGAAGATGAAAATTATTTATATATGTTTTATTTAGAGTTTTAAGTACTTTTTACAATAAATTAATTTTTTTGTGTGTTCTAAATGTTAAAGTTCATTTAAATCAATGCGGTTCTGTCGAAATCATATCGAATTAAAAACAGACAGTTAGCCAATTATTTATAGTAGATAGACTAAACATTCTATGTTTAGATATTACATCTAATAAATAATTTAATTAGATGTAATAATTATTTTAACAATTATCATTATTATTAAATTTATGCAATAGAAGTTTAATAATTATTTATTAATATGTGAGCTATATATTTTAATTTTAATTAGTGTCAGTGTGAATTATATAGTAATGTTAATTATATAATATAATTGAAGTAATTTATGTGTTCATTTAAATTTATTTCACAGAGTAATCTAGAACCATATTATTGCTTTTAATCTTTGTATTTTAAACTTTCGTCAATAAAAACAATATCTTTCGATATAACTTTTATAATGGTTTGAATGATGAAAATAAATTGAAGTAAATAAATTACATGCAATTGTATGTCACGTGATGATGTGATGAAGAACTTGCGACTACAACCAGAATAATTGCAAAAATATCAAATGATAATAAGTTTTTTATTTGATTTTCATACATAAATTATATTTTCAAATTAGTTTCAAATTACATTTTACTATGGATGTCTTGGGTATCCGACCCGAACTTGTACTTCGGTACTAACTGGTGTTTTTTGGATACATGAAACCCAAACCCAAACTTTTGAAAAATTGGAACCCAACCCGGAATTTGAAAAGTTAAAACCCAATTCACGAGCTTTGAAAAATTTAAGCACAAACCCGGTTTTTTCAACACTTGGTACATTTATTCAAGATCATTTTCAACCATTTTGTTTTAGGAACAACATGCTTTCAGCAGTCTGGTTCAATATATGAGTAGCGCCTCTAAACAGTTGCTTAGATAGAACGCTGCTTAATGACCAGAAGAATAGTGTTTAGTTACGATCATCAAGTTTGGAAAAGTTAGCTAATTTTGTCTACCGCTAGAGCGGATCTTTATTTACAGGAAGTTGTTTTGCACAGATATACATAAAATAGCAATCTCTAAAAAAGACAGAATAGAGTTATAACATCAACAACAACTACAACAATATTCTAATAAATTTTCATAAATTTTAATGACTGGATCTAATTATTGAAAAAAGGAGCCTTTTAGTCAAAAGTATAGTTTTGTCTATTGTTTTAAAAAATCTAATTACTGAAAAAGAGCCTTTTAGTTTAGCCTAACGTATGGTTTATTTCTATTGTTTCAACTTCAAATAGACATTTTGAGAGTATTTATGGTGTATTTTGTATTACAGCTACAGAATTCGTTATGATGAAAACGCGACGTTTATATGCAATTTTAGACCAACTTCAGAAAACAACTCACTTGTTTAACAGAATTGATAAAAAATAAAATACAATAAAATTCTAGACAATACTAAACAACATAAATATCTACTGTAGTTCATATGTTGTTTATTACTGTAACACAGAACTTCCCAAGTATTTCGCTAAACCAATCTTAAAATATAATTACGCAAAAATCAATACCAAGCAAATTTCCAAAAATATAATACTACGCAAACTCGACCCGTAAGTTTTTAATTTTAAAACCCAAAATTTTGAAAATCGAAAAATTCAACCCGAAAATTCAAAAACCAAAAAGCTAAAAAATCAAACCTGTGACATCGTCACATTATACTTTTAAGTTTGTATATTACTGGATTTTTTCAAATATATAAGAGGCTATGTGTTCGTTTATCACATCTGAACCGCTGGAGCAATCTAAACAAAATTTGGCAAGAAGATAGCACTAAGAGTGGATAAGGTTTAGAAAAAGTTTTTAATGCGTAGCCTAACCACAGGATTACGCTAACCTCAAAGTTAAAGCTAGGGTTAAGTCTGTGGTTACGACTAGAGGGAGGAAGCAAAACAGAGATAAAGCGAGAGTTAGAAACAATGAGAAACAAACTTATAAAAACCCCGGGCAACTCTGCTAGTATAAACATATAAAGTTATAAATATATTTTTAATATTGAATTTTTGCACCATCATTATCATAACCACTTAAATCACCACTATCATCATTATTTCTAGTTCTAGTAAATTGTTGTATATCGAATAATCTTCAGTTCCTTCAACCTTCAAGATTTCTCAAACAGTGTTAATACAAAACACCTCCTGAATCAGTTTGAAGTTTGAATTTAAAAAAGACAAAGAATGTGCACCTGTTAGTTTGCGCTCCAAATGAGCTGCAATTTTTTAGCTCAAATAATATATTTATTAAATGAAATAATCCTACAAATCAATATATTTATTTATATAAATACTTTCACAAATAATAAATGTTGAAAACTTTGTTTTATTAAATTCAAAATTATTACAAAAAACGTTTTCATTGAAAACCCATTGAAGCATCATCAAATTGTTTTGTGGCTTTAAAAATATAAGCAACATTTATTATTCGGTTATTTTTGCAAGTTTTTTCACCCGAGGAGGACTATAAAGATTTAAGAAAATTCAATAAAATTGACAACATTTTAAGTTTTGAATTCTTTCACAGGCTTGCATTTTCCCACATATTTTTATAAAGTTTCAACCATGATGTTCATTTTGCGAATTTATTTTTTTTCATTTTTTAATAAATTGTGCTTAAAATAGTCATTAACTTTTTTATTAGACTTCCCAATTGTCAACAAAAATAAGAGAATTTACTAAAATTAAAGCAACGTTTTGCATTTAAATTAGTGGCTGCATTTGAAATGAGATGTGGAACGAGAGAGTAAAAAAAAGAAATGAAAGAAAAAATGGGTAGGTGGGGAGAGAGAAAGTAAAAAAAAAGTGAAAAAAGAGAGAAAAAGAAAGAGGAAGAACTGGAAAATAGTGTTTATTTAGTTCAATCACGTTTTCTAGGCACGCCATTCATTTGAAAGGTAGAAAATCAAATAAGAGTAATCTAAATGTCGTCTGCCTAAAAACCTGGTCACTGAACGACGTAAACATATCATAATTGCACTACAAACGTAACTAACATACGCACATTTACAGAACGTTAATTTGATTTAATAAACTTCTTTAACGTGGCTCTTCTGTTTATATTAGCAGTGTTGATAAAGGAACTTAAAACTATAAAAACGTCGGAATTTAAATCTTTCAGGTTCATCAGCGTTATCCTGTATTTCATAATTTTAACTCAAAGTTCAAGTTTTTAAAACGTTTTTTGTTATATGATTAATAATGATTATATTCATCAAATTATAAAATTAAAAAAAAATCAACAATTCTAGAAACTATTAACAACAATACCTAAAACATTATAACATCAAAGAATCAACAATTCAAAAAAACATGAGCGACAATAAAACGAAACATCTACATTAAATCAAGAAGCAATTAATTTTAATCTTACAGAACATCAACACTCGTTTGAGCAACACACCTGAGGAATGTTGAAACTCTTTCCAGCCTTACAGACGTACGAATCAACTCCATCAACTTTCGCTACGTGGCAACCCGACCAAGAGAACTTCGGTGTCAACCTGAGAATCTGATCTTCTTCGGGTCGAACTAAACTTTCTTTCTGCCAGCAGGTCATTCGAGAGTTTAAAACGTTTAATTGTTCTTCGTTATAGAAGAGAATATTCTTACAGCAAAGTCGAGCCGGGAAAACAAAATCAAAAGTTAAACTTCCAGTTGATCTGAGCGTCACGTTGGCTAAAAATCCATACCAGTTTTTCTCCGTTACGAGATGATCTTCGTAGATGCACGTTTTATAATTCTGTTGGTGCGGTTGGGCGCTATTCAAATAATTGAACGAAGATTTTGAAGAATTTGTTCTCGTCCACGTGGAATGAAGAATGAAAAGAGAAAGAAACAGTTTGTGACTGCTTTTCAATAAATTGTTCTGCAAGAAAAACTTCATCGTTTCCGTCGTTTTTACAACAAAACTTTTCACTTTTACAAATTCTGAGTTTTTTTTAAATGTGTTTTTATATTTATTTTTACAACAAATTCCGAATCGAAAATAAGGTCGCGTCTTCCTGCATGCTCGACAAACAACATCAAGAAAGTTTCGTCGTACAGTTCACGAGACTCTCATCTTCATCATCATTCGCATCGTCATCATCATCATTATTATTATTATCATTATTATTATCATTATTATTATAGACAGTGTTAAAATATGATTCCATTACAGATAATTAAAATTTTGTTGTTATTTAATAATGTAATTTTCACTTTCAATGCTGGTCATGTACTCGTGATTAGCAAATAAATATCTTCTTCGCATCGTCATAAAGCCGTATAGCTTTTGCTCGGTTTGTTCGCAGAGACGTTAACTCCTGTCGAGGCAAATAGCGACCCATCCATCCATTTCGAGATTGCATCTTCGGGCTTCCAATGTCCGACTGACTGCCACGCAACGCAGCGCAAGTCTCTCAAACGCATGCGGGGCGACACGTAAGCAGACGCTCTCAGGGGTCAGTAAGTAAAAGTTTATGGAGTGAGAAACCTGAAATATTTCAGGATAATAATTTTTTTTTTATTGATGAGTTTGCGGAAATTTACAAAAGTTAATGCAGCTCGATAAATGTTTGTTAACAGAAATTAAGTTTTTAATTTGCTATTGTTAGAAATATATAACAAGTAAATTAAAAACGAATTTTTAAAACCAATGCTCTTATATGTAATTAAAACACAAATTTTGCAATCAATTTTTTTTTATATTACTTTTTTATTTTATATTAAAGTCGAAATATCTTAATTATATCGAAATATCGAAATTAATTAAAATTAACTAAATTAATTGACTTATTGTAAAACTAATAATTGAATATTGCATTGTCTTCTATTTTGAGCATGTATGCAAAATTTGAAAAAAATCTATCATCAGGAAGTGACTCAAAAATTGATTGCAGATTTGAAACAGACAGAGAAACAAACAAACAGACAGACAGAGAAACAAACAGACAGACAGAGAAACAGAGACGACGAGTTAATAAAAGCATTGGTAATAATAATAAAAATATCATCAAAAAGCATCGAATTCAAATATCTCAACTATTTTCATGAAAATTTCGTACACGCTTGAGAATCGCGGTCAGTGAGTGTGGTTCGTGTTAACTTGGTAAAATAGTCTGCCAGTCGGTTAGCGTTTTGTGGTCAAGAAAACCCTTACGAAAACCCTCAAGAAAACCCTCAAGAAAACCCTCAAGAAACCCCTCGATAAAACCCTCAAGAAAATTAACTAAATTAATTGACTTATTGTAAAACTAATAATTGAATATTGCATTGTCTTCTATTTTGAGCATGTATGCAAAATTTGAAAAAAATCTATCATCAGGAAGTGACTCAAAAATTGATTGCAAGATTTGAAACAGACAGAGAAACAGACAGACAGAGAAACAGACAGACAGAGAAACAGAGACGACGAGTTAATAAAAGCATTGGTAATAAACAGGAATGTTGTAGCCGGCACGGCCGGACAAGTATGACGGTTTTTATAATGACAATGAATTCTTGTAAAAATAACTTTTTCAGATTATTTTTTAAATTTAAAATACAACTACCTGTACAAAGTTATATTTCAAATGCTAATACAAAATATTTTGTATTTGAAATACATAAAACTGTTAAAAAAGTATTTCTTAAATACAATTACATTTCTTAAATTTAATAACAATCTTTACAAAAACACAGAACAACAGAACAAAAATATAATATAGACAACTAGCGGGGTACCCGGCGTTGCCTGGGGTTTTCAGAAGTTTTCTATCGTTTTTTTCTCTCGCTCCCGTTTCCTTCCCCGCTTGCTCTCCCGCTCCCGCTAACTTTTTGACCAATCTCAATTTTTTTTCACAAAAAGATCCTCTTTTAACTTTCAATGTTGTGTGAAAATTTCATTGCGATCGTATGAATGGTGTAACAATACATAAAAGACAGATAGACAGACAGACATTCATTCTTATGTATACATATATATATATATATATATATATATATATATATATATATATATATATATATATATATATATATATATATATATAGAGAGAGAGAGAGAGAGAGAGAGAGAGAGAGAGAAAGAGATTAAAAAATGTTTTTATTTTAAGTTTTTATACGTAGAATTAATAACTAAACAGCCAGAAGCTTTATGAAAGTAATAAATTTAGCATCGAAAATAGTTTTTTGTACTAAAAATGATATGCTGATTTTATTCAAATGAGATATCCGGAGTTGACTTGAAGCATTGAGTACAGATCTTAAACTGTAAACCTGCTTCCTGTACACACCAGGTACACTTACACACACGTACAAAATTTTATTGTACATTCTTCACACAACACTCACTAACGTTTTATGTACAGTGTACATCCCATCAACGTGCGTGTATCTCCTATCCACATACCTCACGCCAGGGGCGCACACCTTCTTCATTAGACAACACCTAATTTTATTCACAGTAATTTAATTTTTAATAAATATTAAAAAAGCTTATTATTTTATTGGTATTTAGATGTGGCCATCTTGTCAATTTGCAGATAATTGTAAAATCTTTTTTTAGTTTCAACTTACATTTGGGACGGAGGGGAGACGGGAAATAAAAGGGAGGGAGACGTCTGCTTTCAGCAGCCAGGGGGGATGGGCGCCCCTACCTCACACTTTATTCGCTCATGGATAGTTATATACCATTATAGGCTTAAATGATCAAAAATTATCAATATATGTATATATATTAGAGAGTGACACGGTAATACCGACCGCGGTAAAATTTCAATAATTTTCACCATTACCCCGCGGTAACGGGGAAAAATGGGAGAAACAATTGAGGTAATGGGGAAAATGTTGACGGTAATTCCGCGGGAACGGTAATAAAGTTTTAAACTAATTTTTTAAAATTCAAAAAAAAATTTTAAATTTTTTTTTGTACTTTGTTTTATCGTCTTTGTACTTTGTTTAGCTACTTCTACCAAACTATTTTTCTTTTTGTATTTCATTTCGGTTGAATGTCCTAGTCTTGGATCGGTTTAATTTCAATAGTACATTTTTGCTTGTAGTTTTAAATAACATGGAAATGGGAAAATGCGACATCGAAAAATTAATTTCAATTAAAAGTGAACGCTTGCGATTCGACAAATTGAAGAACTAATATTTTTTACTTTCTTATTTCATTTAAAACATAACTATCTTTTTGGAATTTTTTTTAATAATTAACTTCAAAATAAACTTGCACAACAATTTAAAATGCGGGGACAATGAGGGTTTGGGAATGATAGCTGCGGGGATGGGGACAGATATTGAGGGGATGGGGTGGGGATGGGGACAGTGAAGGGACGGGAAGAGAGTTTTCTTTGCGGGGTGGGGATGGGGAAGAAATGTTGCCCCGTGTCACCCTCTAATATATATATATATATATATATATATATATATATATATATATATATATATATATATATATATATATATATATATATATATTTATTTATATATATATATTTATTTATTTATATATATATATATATATATATTTATTTATTTATATATATATATATATATATATTTATTTATATATATATATATATATATATATATATATATATATATATATATATATATATATATATATATATATATTCTTTAATGCACGCTCCGTTAAATATTACTGCCCATTTGTCGTTAATTAATTTTCTTGCCAAATTCTCAACGTTGCGAAACGCGGGAGAAAAACAAATATTATCGGGTTTGTCAGTCATTTTATTTCACAGGCTGACTGCAGTTTCAGAAAAATCCATCATCAGAGCCGATATATATATATATATATATATATATATATATATATATATATATATATATATATATATATATATATATATATATATATATATATATATATATATATATATATATATATATATATATATATATATATATTGATCAGCAGTTAGAAGAAAGAACCGATCTTCCAGAAATCCCACTTCCAAACTTTTCTTTCAAAGGAGGAATGATTTAGTTACTTGAAGTTACTCAATTTCTCTACAAAACAAGAAACAGATCTGCTCCTGGACCAAATGGGTTGCCATATCTCGTCTACAAAAAATGCCCAGAAGTATCGAGATTATTGCATTCTCTACCCATGGGTTTTTTGGAAAGAAGAAAAATTGAAAGCGAATGGCAAAGAGCGGAGGTTTTCTTTATTCCGAAAGAAAAAGATTCGAAGGCAATACATCAGTTTCGCCCAATTTCATTGTTAAACGTCGAGGGAAAGATATTTTTTGCTGTCCTTGCTCGGAGACTGACAAGCTATGTAATTCAAAACAATTACATCGACAGGTCTGTTCAGAAGGGAGGAGTGCCAGGAGTACCAGGATGCATCGAACATTCGTCAGTGATCTGGGAAGCATTGAAAAAAGTTGAAGAAAATCGTCTCAGTTTGCACATTGTCTGGTTAGACTTTGCCAATGCTTATGGAGCCGTTTGTCAGCAACTGTTGTGAAAAACTCTCAGATCGCATCATTTTTCAAATTTTGTTGTAGAAATGTTGCAACAGTATTTCAGCCATTTCAAATTGATGTTGTCGACGTCATCTTGTTCAACATAATGGTTCCAGTTAGAAGTTGGTATTGCCATGGGTTGCTCAATCTCATCCATTCTCTTCGTATTAGCGATGCAGCTGCTTCTGAATGCAGTGGGTTCTCGCGTGGAAGAAGCTTACGTTGGCAAAGGTATCTTGATGCCATCTGTGAAGGCTTTTATGGATGATACAACTTTGATTCTAAATAAATGTATCTCAATGCGACAAGCTCTTGATGCATTCAGCGGGCTGCTATTATGGTGCGGCATGAGTTTCAAGGCAACCAAGTCAAGAAGCTTATCTCTGCGACGAGGCAAGATCGACGACAACCGGTTAAGAGCCTGGGAAGGTGGCAATATTATCAAAGATGAAAGATATAGGGATTTAGCATGTGATTTGAATGCCAAAGGGTTCAGGACTGAAATTTTTGCAGTCGAGGTTGGCATTCGAGGGTTGGTTAGCAGCTCAATGTTAAAACTGCCGAAAGCTTTTGGTTTTTCAAACCGAGAAAAAACTCGAGCCATCAAGGAGATCTCCCAGACAGCTGAAGCTGCATCTTTTTGGATTTTCGCTAATAGAAAAAGAAAGCGCTACAAGATGCACACGAAATGGTTTAGCTTTGCTTACATTGGGCGATAATCGTTCAGGCGATTTCAAGTTTTGTTTCGAACAGTTTTTTGCTGAACTTTGAATTTTCGTGTTTCAAGTTAAGAATTTGGACATTTTTCTCGCCGAAAGCTGTCTGCCTGATCAACGGACGTGGGCCCATCTCTCTTAAAAGCGTCAAGAAGTTCAAGGGTCGAAACGCTAAGAAATGAGAGGTTCTTCTTCTGATGACCTTTGGCGAAGAAAGCTCGAAAGGAGTTAAAACACACACATACATGCATACATACATACAACATACATACATACATACACTTATATATATATATATATATATATATATATATATATATATATATATATATATATATATATATATATATATATATATATATATATATATATATATACTAGAAATTGCCCGTAAAAACGGTTTTTTTATCAGGATATTAAATAAAATCGTTTTCCTTCTCTACCATTGTCATAAGAAGCTCAATAAAGTCAGAGTTTCAATCGCTGTAAATAATTAAATGTTGTAATTAGACAATGTGGCAGCTCTACTTGCTCAGTAATATAAAAAAAATCAATGCTTCAGATCGAACCTCGTAAAAAGTGCCTATTTACGAACATGAAGGTTATTCGCATAATAAATTCAAATTTTGTTTACGTAACAACGTTTGAAGGTTTCAAGCAACTATTAGCAAGTTTATTCTACGTTTTATAAATTAAAATAAGTTAAGAAAGAATGGAAAAAAGAAAATGAGCGCGAGCGAAAACGGAAAAGCGACGGGCACGGGAGAGTGATCGGGAACGGGAAAGCGACCGGGAACGGTGAGCGAGCAAGAACAAGAAAGCGACCGGGAGCGGGAGAGCAATCGGGAAAGGGAGAGAAAGCGGGAAAGCAAAAAAAGCAGTAGAGCGTGCGGGAGCGTGAAAGCAAGTGGGTTAGGAAACAGGAGCAAAAAAGATAAACGTTAAAAACCCTCTAAACATCTACAGCAACGCCGGGTAACTCCGCTAGAGTTCTATAAATGCCTTTGAGACGATTTTCCGAAAACCACCACATAATATGAGAAATAGCTTGAGAGAATAAAAAAATTGTAGTTTTTTACCCAGAAATCACGTTCGCAGATAATGAACATGAATGTGCTACTTCACTCTAAATATAACATAATAATTATATAACATTTCACGTTAAACTATAATATAAAATATTATACAACATATTTAAAACTTTATAGTTTGTATTAAAGTTAATATTTTGTTTTAATTAGTTTTGGTGAGACTTTCAAACATTGAAAGACATAAAAACAACGAAATTAAAAACAAATACAGAAATAGTCAGGTGATCAGTGGTCACGTGACATTAGCACTTACTGTGCATTTGCACCACTTCGTTCTTTCCACGTATCAATGATTCTCTTTACGGTTCAACGAATCCGTGTGTCTGTACGATGAGCACATCTATTAGATGATGATGATGATGATGATGATGATGATGATGATGATGATGATGATGATGATGATGATGATGATGATGATGATGATGATGATGATGATGATGATGATGATGATGATGATGATGATGATGATGATGATGATGATGATGATGATGATGATGATGATGATGATGATGATGATGATGATGATGATGATGATGATGATGATGATGATGATGATGATGATGATGATGATGATGATGATGATGATGATGATGATGATGATGATGATGATGATGATGATGATGATGATGATGATGATGATGATGATGATGATGATGATGATGATGATGATGATGATGATGATGATGATGATGATGATGATGATGATGATGATGATGATGATGATGATGATGATGATGATGATGATGATGATGATGATGATGATGATGATGATGATGATGATGATGATGATGATGATGATGATGATGATGATGATGATGATGATGATGATGATGATGATGATGATGGTGATGGTGATGATGATGATGATGATGGTGATGATGATGATGATGATGATGATGGTGAGGTTGATGATGATGATGATGATGATGGTGAGGTTGATGATGAGGTTGATGATGACAATGACGATGACGGTCACGGTCACGGTGATTGTGATGGTAATGGTGACGATGAAGATGACGATAAAGATGACGACGACGATGATGATTTGGAAGAAGAACGATGTTGCTGGTAATGAAATTGAAGACGATCGTGATACTGATGTTGTAATTGCGATCAAAGTGTTCAACAGCTGGTTAAGAGTGGAACATTTGTATATATAATTTTTGCTTACTGCTCTTCCTTTCCCCACAGATTAAAAATTCAATCACATGTATGATCATGTGCCATGCGTTCTTGACAAGAATTGCAGATCTCATTGGTTCAACTATTCTAAAACCTGGAGGATATTTTTTTCGAAAAGTCCTCAAACTCCAAAAAAAGCAAATCAAAGAAATCCGGTTAAGAAAATACACAATCTTGATTTGCAAACCTTGAAAAAAACTAACTTTCCGTCATCCAATTGAGCTGATATTTGAAATATATGCTTGATCCTTATGACAATGCATTCTATTAAAGTTTAAAAAATTTGAAAAAAATCAATTAAAAATAATAATTACTTCTGTTTAAAAAACAAATTAAATACAATTAAATAAATGCTTAAAAATAAATTTGAATAAATCTCATTTAAAAATTTTTTCTCAATAAATGAAGAGCCGGTAAATGCAGAAATATAAAAGAGAGATTGATTGTTTAGACTATATTATTTTAAAATAAAATTACATAATTTTAACTACTCGAAGTTTAAATTGTTTAGTTTAAAAATACCAAATATATAACAATATTCCCATCTTGACTGTGAATATTTGATATCCACTATGTTTTGTTTTTCAATAATGCTCCTGTTTTGCACCTTCAAGTTTTCAACCGTCAACGTCAAAAGAGTCTAACAACCACTAAATTATATATTAAATAATATATATTGTGATTTTCTTTTGGCTTTTTTGTGTTCACTCACTTATTTGCATCGTTTCTTCTTTTTTCAATTAATGTTAAATGTTGAAGAAATAAACTAAGATGATATTAATAATGTTTGATGTTGTTTGATAATATAAAAATGTTAGACGGTCTGTTATTAGTTAGTTAATTAACAAACTATGTTTTTGTTTGTTCGTATTTCGTTCATTTATTCACTCGCTCAAAATTCGTAGATCACTCCGTTCTTGCTGGGCCAACATGTGGTAGCAGATTGCTCGTTCATCGGATTTCATTAACAGTTGAAATAACGACATTTAAATAAATGCGAAGAAAAGATATAAGGTTGGAGTTAGAAGAGGAATAAAAAATTTTAAGGAGCAATGTGAATTTAATGTAAAAATGTTAATTGCTAATGTAAGTTTGAAATGTTAATTGTTATTGTTAATGTATGGACCATACAGCATGGTAGAAATGTTAATTGATAATATAAGATAAAAAGTTAAATTACAAAAATTAAACTAATTATTATTGAAAAGGAAAGAAAGCGTTCGAATGTGAAGAGTGAGTGAACACAAAAAAGCCAAAAGAAAAGCAGCAAAAATAAGGACAGAAACGTGCTTTGTTTTGAATGACGGTAGATAATTGTGAGGATTAAATGAGGTAATGTGAAGGAAATGAACAGATTACCATAAGTAGTTAATTTCTCCATTTTGCTATAAAACACTCTTTGTCATCATCATCACCACCACCATCTATGGCATGTGCTTAAAAAAACACCCATAGATAATTTTCAGAAACTAATAATAAGTATTTATTTCATAAATCCAAGTACTAATCAATTATTTTACTACTTAGGCTTTCAATAATAAAATTCAATAAAGAATGTTTTATAATTTATTATGATGATTTCAATATTTCTAAAGAAATTGTTGATACTTCAATTAAATGTGAGTTTTTATTTGGATATTGAAAAAAGTTGACAATTTAAACTTTAATCAAAGTTTTAAAAATTGTTACATTTTTCATCTTTGGAACGTTTGGAAACTGCACAGAGGTCTAAAAAGTCTATTAAGTGCCATGTAACCACGAAAAACTCTGTTTCCGGTGGCTTCTCAGCTTGTTGGACTGATATTGCAAATACCTTCAAACTGACACCATTATTACTACAAGAATACTCTTTTTTGTGTAAAACTTTGGTTGGATAATTATTTGTTGTCCTTACCGCGTTAGAAATTTCACCGATTTTTAGACGGAGTGGGACAGTTCGGTGGAGTATTCGATGAGCGTGTCTTTTCAACGCGGTGGTGGAAATTGTTTTCTTAACAAATATCCTTCGGTGAAATGACAAAGAATTGTCGTTATTTTATGGATGCAGTTTTTCTGTCCGAAAATTTTATTTATTTTTCAGTCGGTATCTTATTCAATTAAAAAAACGATAGATTGAGCACTACGAAACACGAAGTGAATTGTCAAAACTGTTATTGCTGAATTCAATGTACAGCAGTTTCCAGCTACTAGAGTTATTAGCTATCATTTGTGTTATGAATAGATAGTAGATAAGTCAGTCAGTTAGTCAGACTGAATGGTTTGTTGTTTATTTATTTATTTATTTATTTAGTGCCAGAGCTCTCAGTAAAAGCATTTACCACGACCGGACAATTTAGTTAATAGCAGTATAAATAATAAAAAACATAAAATTCTTCCGATCTATTCATTTCAAACTCTTCAAATGAATGTGCATTTTCTGTTAATACTATAGAAAGTTTTGTCTGAAATCAATTATCCTAAAACAATGAGCAAAACGTTTTGTGTGAAATCATCTAAATATGTTATTTTTAGAAACCCATGATCACTGTAAAAAAATTTTAGAGTGTCAAATTTTAAATTGTTAATTTTAATTTATTACTATAAATTGTGATTACTTATCAACCGTCTAAAAGAATATTTTTCAAAATTGTTTAATTAGTTTCTTTGCCATTTTTGTGCCTGGGAAACATAGAAGTTCTGAGTGATCCGGCTACTCCATATCTAATCCTCGACAACAAAATGCACTGCCCGACATTTGACTAAATCATAAATTTAAGGCAAGAAACGTAAATGCACGGCTCTCATCGAAATTCATATTTTTAAAATGTATTTTGACAAACTCCAAAAACAAATTAGCATAAACGATGCAAAGCAAAAATTTAAATTCTTTTGACATTTATAAGATTTTGAGTGTTCTTTATTAATTTATAACAAAAACATGAGGGAAATTTGGAATACTTGTCTATACACCAGAAACAAAACTAAACAAGCAGAAAACATGGAAATAATCTTATTTTTATTTAAGGTTTACCTACCGGTTGGTTGCTGCAATAACCATCATCAACATTCTACTGGGTAAAAATTGAATATAAAATAATTACCAATAATTAAATACTAGGGTTGCACCGAAAACCGGCTCCGGCCCCGGCCGAAAATCGGCCATTTTTCCGAATCCGGTCAAATCCGGGCGGATTTGATGGCCGGATTTGGAGCCTGATTTAACGAATTTATTTTTTATTTCAGTGTTTGTAAACACTGCTACACGGAGTTGTCACGCGGCAAGACTAATACTCCCAAACGTTTTTCGACGTCTTCTCTGCTTACTCATCTAAGATCTAAGCATCCAATCCTGTACAGTAAGATGAACAGTCTAAAGACTTCGATGGCGGCTGCTGTTGAAGTTGCCACTGCCACCTCCTCAAATACTGTTTACTATTTTTTGTTTATTTTTTATTTGAAATAAAGCTGATATTGCCTGTTGGTTACTACGTTGGTTTTTAATGATAAACAAACATAAAACATAAACATAAAGGAAATGATGGGCGCAAACTATATGTCTCTATGCCCATATCTAGAATTATATAAAATATTGTTCATATATATGTTCTATAAATAAATGTATGTATATATTATTAAAAATCCTTTTTATAGTTGTACATAATATTGCTTAATTCGAAATGACAGTCAATTAGTCTTTTAAATTCATTAACGTGTTCGGCTTCTATGATTTTCGAAGCGAGGTTGTTCCAAATTGCAGTCGATCTGGTCAGGAAGAAATATTTTCTGCAGTTGCCGTTGAATCCTTGTGTTTCCAGTTTGAATTTGTGACCTCTTGTTCTTCTTTCTTCTGATATCTTTATATTAGGAAAACACAAACGTCCTTCTTTGTCTTGAATAAAGTTGTAGAGCATGATCAGGTCCCCTCTCAGTCTTCTGTACTTTAAACAAGGAAGCTTCAAAATTCTCAACCTGTCTTCATATTTCACTCCCTTGCATGCCTTGACCATTTTTGTTACTCTCTTCTGGACTCTTTCAATGTCTTCTATGTCTTTTTTCTTCTATGGTGACCACACACTGACTGCATACTCCAATCTGGATCTTGAGGTACCCCACTTAACAAGCAATTGAACAAAAAGATGAATAATGAACAATAAAAAATGACAAGACCGGCTCCGGCTCCGGTCGGATTTTGAATTATGAATCCGGCCAGAACCGGCCCCGGCCGGATTTGAAAAACCCAAATCCGGTGCAACCCTATTAAATACAAATTGATATTGCACTTTGAACACAAATTGAAAACAGCGCTTAATTGAATAGAACATAAAACTTTAAAACATTTAAAGAAAGTGAAAACTAATTATAAAACAATTTACAAATTTCCTCTCCAGAAAAACTTGCAGAGGCAACTTCGTTTCTACCAACACCCAAGAGTCAGTCGCAATCGCGCGCTGGTCTTACCGGATCCCCCAAAATTCTTTTTACGGGTCCGACAACTCTCAAAGATTCCGAACAAGTCCAACAACGCTTGGTCCTAGCAACATGCTGCCACAAATGGGTTCTAACTAATTTTCTCTGTTCTCTTCGTGCTCCTCCTGACTTGCAACATCTGTCTGGCTGTTATCTGCCCCATGTTCTGAGACACAGCTGGTGGACAACGGCAACCCACAACACTTTCTTCGCCAACAAGACGCTTGTACTGAACCATGTCCATCACTGATTCAGCTATTACAGCTACCAAAGACTGAACAGCCGTACTGTCAAGACCAAATTCATGAAGCCAGAAGATCCCCAAGTTTCCGTTCATTTGAGCGTGGTTCACTGGTAGCATCGCCGCACTGGCCGCTGCTACTCTATTTTTATGATAGACCTGACCACCAAGAATTAATTTGTCTTATCTTTTCAAACAGTGTGTCAAGACTTCATCCAGATCCAGAACATATTCATTTTTATCTGAATCAAAGCCATTGCTCTAAAATGTCGTCTGGAGGCGGTCCACAACCTCGGGCTGTTCCCCTTTATCGTTCAAACCTCGTTTTCCTAGTTCGCGTCTCAACTCAGGCACGGAAAATTTGTCCAATACTTTCAAAACCATTTTTTCTAATTCCACTTCTGACATATATATATATATATATATATATATATATATATATATATATATATATATATATATATATATATATATATATATATATATATATATATATATAGTTATGTTTGTCCGTAAAATATATTCTTTATCCGCGCGGAAGAAATCAAATATAGATTATTTAGAGCATCAAATTATTGGAACATTTACTGGCTCCTCCAACCAATTGTTTATCTGTCATTTGTGACCGCCTTCTTTTGTGCTTTCATTTCGCTTGAGGCAGGCAGAGCGTGAAATATTTTCATACATGAGTGAACATTGTTTATGTTCCCAATCTCAAGTTTCTCAAAAAAGTCTTCAAAAGTGATTTACCATGCAAGTTTTGTGGACATTTTGTGAATTCTTTCTCAAAGCATGAACGGTTTGATTCATACATAAAATCACACGCATTTGTGAATCCACATTTATGAGTTGCTCAAAACATTGTAGTTTTTTTAAACATTCATTGTATTCGTGTGTGTGGTCAACATTGAAAGTATTAAAAATTATAATTTTAGGCCATTATATGTTAGAACAACTTATAATCATTTTGTTCTTTAATAATTTATTAGCCGGGATTAAACAAAAAAATTTAAATTATTTAATTTAATATTTCATTTTAATGAATGTAATAAATCTTGCTGAAAGAAAAAAATGATTTCTGTAGGAAATTTGCATGTTGCTGAATAAGTCAATATAAAATATTTTGATTTTTTGAACTCGATGGCTCAGATGACAACTGTGATAAAACTAACTAAATTTTGAGCGATGCTTACAGCACACAAATTATGTGGTTGAGTGAGTTTTGCAAGATCTTATACAAAGAGCCCGTCTCGACCAATGGTGGGGATAGCGATAATGATGATGATGACGACGACGATGATGACGATGATGATGATGACGACGACGATGATGAGATGATGATGATGATGACGATGATGATAATGAAGCACACGAAGGACACAAGCCAACGCTCGGGGTGTAATGATTTCGTGTTTCATTCTTGTTAATTCATATCAAGTGCCTCAGTGCCTGCTAGCCAAGCAATCTCACGTGTCCACAAATCAAAACAATTCACGATGTGTTACGAAAAATATGAAAAACCTTAAAATTTATAACCAATATAAACCGAAGAAATAAACCTATTACAACTACAAGCTGAATAAATGTGTCGACAACTTATTTTTAATGGCATTATTTTATTCAAGGGTCCTCAAATGATTAAATAGTTTAGCAATATTTAACCGATAATTAACAAGCCAATATAAAAACAAAATTTTTAAACCAATTGCTTTTTTTATTAAAACTCTAATGTCAAAATCACTTTTTTACATTTTTATTTTTTTTAATTAAATCAGGATATACAAACTAAATTAATTGACTTATTGCAAGAATAATTATTGAATGCTGCATTGTCATCAAACAAAAGCATGAATTCAAAATATGAAAAAAAAAATCTATCATCAAGAAGTGACTCAAAAATTGATTGGAAAAAATCTAAATAGCGAAACAAAGATTAGAAGTTAATAAAAGCATTTATAAAAAAAATAATGCATCATTTGACCTTTTTCTTTAAACAACTAATAAAATCCATAATCGTTTTATGCTATTATTTCCAGCGGGTTATCTAACTTTTCCGGCTGAAAGATACACAATCTCGGAGTTTTCCTGGATTCTGATTTGTGCTTCATGATGCTACGACAAATCAAAGCCGTCGCAGCATCCCTTTCAGTGTCTGTTTTCAGGACACTTGCTATTTCCCTCGTCCTCTCAAGACTCGATTATTGCAACTCATCTCTATTCGGCGTTTCAACTGTCCGCAATGCAGCTGCCAGGCTTGTGACGAGAGCGCACAAGCACGACCATATTTCACCAATCCTCCAGCAACTTCACTGGCTTAAAATCAATAACCGCATCAACTTTAAGCTGGCACTTATGATTTTCAAGTGTCTTAAGAAGATGTCTCCCACATATCTAACATCTAGTTTTGAAAGAATGCAGGAAATTCCGGCTCGAAAAAAACTGAGATCTTCATCATCATCTCAACTCATCGTGCCGGCAGGAAGACTAAAGAGCGCCGGAGATTTGCGGTTGCTAGCCCAAGAATATGGAACACTCTTCCCCCAGAGGTCACCTCCGCAGCTACAGTTTAGGACTTCGGGAAAAAACTCAAAACGCATCTGTTTCAGTGGCCTCGAAACCTTTTAGGACTTACACCATTTTTTATATATATATATACTTACTCCAATATTACAACTTAAAGTCTGCAGATCAACAAATAAAGTTTGTTGATTGAGGAACTCAAGGTGACTAAAGCACCTGACTAATTGTGACCAGTAGTGACCAAGCCTTAGCCAAAGTGGTGACACGATTTCATTAATGTGTGCTCAAGTGAATTCATTAATAATATTTTGTTTTCGCTAGGTAGCATAAATTTACAAGCCCTGAAATAATTAAAAAAAACTTCATCTTTTGACAGGTTGTATTAAATTTGAAGGTTTTTAGTTTTATTTAAATCAGCAAGAATTCTGGTTGAAAAAATCAAGAAATTGAATGTTTAATATTAAATTATCTTATTATTTCTACACAACAAAATTTATGATGCAAGATAAGGAATTATTAAATTCAGCGCAATTTTGTTTTTATAAAATTTTCTAAACACTCTTCGATTAAGGTTTAGCTTAAAACATCTGTTCAGTATCTTTTGCAAAAAGCAGTTCGGATCCAAAACGCCAGAGAATCCAACTCTCCAGGCAAAAACTTTAAATCGCGATCGACAGTTCGAATTGTTTCCATTTAAAATTAATAGCAATCACAAATTTGTAATTATCACCGAGTTACGTCATACAGGTTTAAAGCTAATTTAAATTTTGCCATATAATGTAATGAAAATTGTTGTACATATCATCAAAGCCCAAACTCTTAAAATGTTGTGCCCACCACCTAAACATTTCAACAAACTCATCTAATTTCATTCAATTGAAAAGTCTGTTTCAAAGCGTCTATTCTCTAGGGGTCTTAACCTATAGACCCCCTAATTATTTACGCCAGAGTTAATGTTAATTTTTTATGTTTTGCTCCATAAACAAAAAGAAAAGGAAAGATAAGTCACGTGAGCTCATTGAAAAAAATCGAATGTCTTTCACCTGCACATTTATTAAATCGATCAGTTAAGTGGCTCCCACGAAGTCTTCCGACTGCTGTTCTTGATTTTGTTTTGTTATAACACACTACTTTCATATTTGATTATATTTCTTTTAGCTTTAACTCTTGATGTATTAGTTAATTCATCATATTTTGACCGTTATCAACTTACCCATAACTAGCACCATCGTTTTCTTCATCATCAATACCATCATCATTATCATCATCATTGTCAGCATTATCACCATCATTGTCATCATTATCATCATTATGCCTCTTATAAGACATGACCCTTACTCCAAATAATCACAACGATTATCATAATCACCAAGAAACTAATGACGCCAATTAACAACACGCAATGTCGGTCCTTCTGTCGTCGTCACTACATCTTCTGTAAGAGTTTGCATGAATTTATTTTATGCATTTTTAAATGGCCCAATTCTAAATCAAACTATTTAAATTTGATTTTTTGATGATTAGTTATTTATTATGTTTTTAATAATAATTGTATTAATATTTAAAATCTATACAAAACTTTATAAATGTTTTGACTCCGTCGTCATTAGATCTTCCTTAATTTGTTCAAGAAATTATTGTATGCTTTTTCAAATGGCCTAATTCAAAAGGCGTGACACAGGCATGGTACACCTCAGTTACCTAAATTCAGCAGTGAATCTTTTGTTATCTACTCAGTCCGGATTCTCCTTTTTATCTGTTACTGGGAGATTCCATGATTGGCACCAACAGATGCAGATGAATTGTAGTTGCTTCCAGGCGCTTAACCAGAGAGGGGGATATGGATGAATGTCCGAGTAAGTACGCGAAATGTGGGCACTTTCCCTAACACTATTTGCTTATGTTATGCACCTCCGTAAGAACGTAATTTCAGCATGTTCTAAGTGAGGGGAACAAGGAGAGAACATTTATGGACTAGTTATATAGTCTATATAAACAAACATTACATATGAACTTTGAAATATTTTTTTTCACTTTTAAGTAGATCAACGTCAATGCCGTAGTGTTCAGAAACAATTTTAGAGCTATTTTGTTCTGGATATGTTTTGAGAACCACATCTCCCTGTGCGAGGAGATCATCTTGATCAATTTTTCGAATCATGATTTCAGTTCAGTAGTCATCCTATCCAGACTTAAGTAATAAGCCGAAACACGGTAATAGTCTTGCTCAGAATGAAACTGTTGATCACCAACACTTCTTTCGCCCACCAGTGTCTGTAGTCGCTAAGATGGTTTCTTTGTCCGTGGCTGTTGTGTCTCCTTAAGAGTTAAATGGCTGTTTGAAATGCATTCTTTTATTTTATTGCGGACAATCTGAGTGCGCTACCCTAACTCATTAAAAGATTTGTCATTTCTACAGTCAAGCAAACTTTTTATTGTAAGTTTGCCGGTTTTCCTTGCTGTGATGATTTTCATAGTTTTCGACTGAAACTAGGTGTGTGATTTCATCTCATAAACTCCGCTGAGTCACTTTTATTTAATTTCTATTTAAATTATTGTATATTTTATATCTTTGCAACATCTAGAAATTTAAAGAGAATAAGAATTTATTAATTTAATCACGTGCAAAATGCAACAAATGCGTTAATTTTTCAAGGTTGAGAGGCATCCGCTTGCCCGAAAAATTGAGAGAGCAAAAAATGGGGGGGGGGGCATTTCCTCTCTGCCCCCACTTCTCCTACGCTTATGTTTTGTAACAAGTTGAAAAAGCGCTTATTAGTGGTTTGTGTAATTTCCAATTATTCAATAGATAGCGCTTGCGTCAAATAAAAAACTTTAGGTAATCCTGATTATGACTTAAAATGTCTACTTTTTTAGAATATATCACCATCGTATATAGAACTTTGAATACAAATAATTTCGTTTTGTACAATACTTTATACCTAGTCTTTTCGTTTACAATAGTTGAATATTGCACTGTCAACTGAATTATTTTTTTATTAAAAGTTTTTAAGTTCAAAAACTAATTAAAATGGTGAACTTTAGCAACTAATCGTTTATCAAGAAATAATGAGGGCTCAGTCCCCCAAAAATGCCAGCCTGTAACACGCCCTTGTCTCCCTTATACCTACTTACAATTTTCCCCAGCCTTTTTATATTTGTTAGCATTGTATTTGTTTGTTAAATTTTTTTTAGGTTAATTCCTTTGTTCGAGCTGAGTCAATATCAAGACGAAACTTCTTGACCTTAGTCACGTGATAATTAGTGCTTGTAAACAACAAAACTCACTTTTAAACCTTTTGCCGATGCCGATACGGCCGACACAACAAAATTTAGCCAATAAGCTACCAGCACGGACCTAATTAATATCAATCAATCAATCAATCAATCAATCAATCAATCAATCAATCAATCAATCAATCAATCAGTCAATCAATCAATCAATCAATCAATTGTATTTATATAGCGCTATTTCCATGGTGTTCAATAGCGCTCGGTCAGGAACTTATTAAACAGATATGTTTTAAGTCCACGACGGAAAACTGTAAGAGAAGTAGAGTTAGTCAGAGAAGCAGGGAGAGAGTTCCAGAGTAGAGAGTGACACGGTAATACGGTAATACCGACCGCGGTAAATACCGCGGTTATACCGCGCTAACGGGAACAAATTTCAATAATTCCACCAATTCAATCAATACCAATATTGATTGCATGACAAGTAAATTTCAAGAATTAAAAATACGTGTAATGGCACAAGATCATGAAGTGGATCTAATTGTGTTGACTGAAATTAATCCAAAAAATTACAAAAGCAAACATGAATTATGTGAATACCAATTGAAAGGATACAATATGTTGAGTAATGGATTTATGGATGGAAAGAGCAGAGGAATTGCAGTTTACTATAAAAATGGATTGAATTTAAATCAGATAAATATTGTAGAAGATTTTAAAGAATTTTTATATTTTGAATTAATATCAAACAATAATGTTTTAAATATTTTAGTAATATATAGAAGTCCAAACAGTGATCAAGCTAACAACTGTCAAATGATTCTATTATTGAAAAAAATTATGATGAAAAAGGGACAAGTTTTAATTGTGGGAGATTTTAACTTCCCGCAAATAGATTGGAACCTTTTTAAATTTTCAGGCAGTGAAGAAAAAGTAGAATATAAATTTATCAAATTTGTTGAAGATAACTTTTTATTACAACATGTTACTAAATTGACGAGATTGGGTGCAAAAGGAAATGGAAGTATTTTAGATCTTGTGATTGCAGAAGAGGAACAAATAAATGGCTTAGCATATCTTCCACCAATTGGAAACAGTGACCACTGCGTAATTACCTTTAGTCTCAATTTTAAAATATATGCTAATGATATAATATCAAAAAAAACTATAACAAAGGAAATTACGACGCTATGAAAGCTGACATTTTAGTTAAACTAGAGGGAAAATTGGAAGATTCCAACCTAGAAAATAATTGGAAACTATTTCAAGACTGTATAGTTGACAATTCAAAGCTCCATATTCCGTCGGTTACGTTATTATCAAAATTCAAAATAGTTATTCCTAAAGATTTAAAAGAACTGATAAGAAAAAAGCACTCACACTGGAAAAAATATTTAAAAAGTGGTAAAGGCCAATGTCTTAATATGTATAAGCAAATCAGAAGTTCAGTTAATAACAGAATTCGTAAATTAAAAGTAGAAAATCAAAACTGGATTGCTTACAATTACACAAAAAATCCCAAACTCTTCTGGAGTTATGTTAAAAGAACTACAGCTTGTCGTGATAATGTGGGAACACTAGTGGTTGGAGAGCAGGTACTGATTGAAGATATTGATAAGGCAGAAGAATTTGCCAAATTTTTTGCATCTGTTTACATAAAGGAAGATGACAATGACTGTGACGTTGATTCCAGAATGAAGAACCGCAATGTAATAGTTGAAATGGACAACAAAACAGTGTGTGTTGAAAAGATTGTTGACAAAATAAAAAAACTTCAAGCTAATAAATCAATGGGACCAGACGAAATTCACCCGAGGGTTCTCAAAGAGTGTTGTCTTTCAGTTTCTGGCTTTCTTTGTAGAATATTCAACCAGTCTTTGCAACAAGAAAAAGTACCTGCAGAATGGCAGAAGAGTATTGTAGTGCCTATATTCAAAAAAGGATCAAGGGAGGTGGTGTCAAACTATAGACCAGTGTCTTTGACGTCGATTGTTTGTAGAATACTTGAATCGATAGTAAAAGATGAAATTTTGAACCACTTCAAAGTCAATGGGTTCTTTACAAAAAAACAATATGGTTTTCTTCCAAGAAGATCAACAGTTCTGCAAATACTAACTTTTCTCAACATGGTCACTGAGGCAACCAACAATGGCAAAGAAGTAAATGTTGTTTACACTGACATTGAAAAGGCCTTTGATAGAGTATCCCATAAACTGTTGTTATATAAGATGAAGAAATATGGCGTGTCAGATAAAATTGTCGGCTGGGTTAAAAGCTTCTTGAGCGATAGACAGTTCAAAGTGAGAGTAAACAGTGCTATGTCTAGCTCGTTTAAGGTAACTAGTGGAGTGCCCCAAGGAAGTGTACTAGGACCTCTTTTGTTTGTTATTTTTGTTAATGATGTGGTTGACATATGTGATAACATTCTTCTTTTTGCCGATGATGCGAAGTTGTACAATGTCATACAAAATGTGTCGGATTGTAACTCGTTACAGAATTCAATTACCCAGGTATTCAAGTGGTTCAATTACTGGAGAATGAACATCAATGTTCAAAAATGCCAGGTTCTAAAATTCGGCAAACAAATTGTTAATTGTGTATACACAGCAAAAAACAAAGAAGGAGAAACGTTTATCCTACAGCAGGATCCGGTGGTCAGGGATCTAGGCATATGGTTGGATGAAAAATTGTCTTTTAAAGAACATGTGCACAGAAAAATAAAAGAAGCTAACAAAATGTTAGGAATTTTAAAAAGAAATTTTAAAAATCTTTCTACTGATGCTTTTGTTGTTTTGTATAAAAGCTTAGTAAGATCGCAACTAGAATATGGTACAGTTGTTTGGAACCCTTATAGAATTGGACTTATCAAGGCTATTGAAAGAGTACAAAGAAGAGCTTCAAAAATACCTCTGGTATGTAAAGGCTTGAATTACAGTGAACGAAAAAGAACTGACATGATAACAGTTTTTCAACTATTCAATGAAGATCTTGAAGCAGATTGTTTGCGACTAATCAAAAAGTCACCAGTGTTATGTACCAGAGGAAACAGCAGAAAACTAACTTTAGGAAATTTCAAGCAAGACGCTAGAAAGTATTTTTTCAGCAACAGAGTGGTGCAGCACTGGAATAGTTTGCCCGATAGCATTGTTTTGGCAAGAAACGTGCAAGAATTCAAGAATAGACTGGATGATGAATGGGCATCAACTATGTATGAATGGAATATAAACTGAACTGAATCTTGAATGCATACCTTTTTGTTATTTAATTTTTTATTTCTATTGTAACGTTGGATGTGATTTGTTTTTTGTCTAGGATTGTTGTATAGGCAAGAGGCTTTGTTCCTGCGCCTAATAAACTAATAATAATAAACTAATAATAATAATAATAATAATTACCGCGCGGTAACGGGAAAAAAATGGTGGAAAAATTTGCGGTAATGGGGAAAATGTTGACGGTAATTCCGCGGGAACGGTAATGAAGTTTTAAACTAATTTTTAAAAATTCAAAAAATATTTTTAATTTTTTTTTGTACTTTGTTTTATCGTCTTTGTACTTTGTTTTATCGTCTTTGTACTTTGTTTAGCTAATTCTACCGGAGTATCTTTCTTTTTGTATTTCATTTTGGTTGAATGTCTTGGTTTTGAATCGGTTTAATTTCAATAGTACATTTTCGCTTGTAGTTTTAAATAACATTGAAATGGGAAAATGCGACATCGAACAATTAATTTCAATTAAAAGTGAACGCTTGCGATTCGACAAATGTCAAGGCACTCATGGATTGAAGAACTAATATTTTTTACTTTCTTATTTCATTTAAAACATAACTATCTTTTTGCAAATTTTTTTTAATAATTAACTTCAAAATAAACTTGCATAAAAATTTTAAATGCGGGGACAATGAGGGTTTGGGAATGATAGCTGCGGGGATGGGTAGGGGATGGGGATAGATATTGAGGGGATGGGGTGGGGATGGGGACGAGGGGACAGTGAGGGGACGGGAAGAGAGTTTTCTTTGCGGGGTGGGGATGGGGAAGAAATGTTGTCCCCGTGTCACT
The DNA here is from genome assembly GCA_963978895.1 of Erpobdella octoculata. Classification (NCBI taxonomy): domain Eukaryota; kingdom Metazoa; phylum Annelida; class Clitellata; order Hirudinida; family Erpobdellidae; genus Erpobdella; species Erpobdella octoculata. Next base: position 15,679,275 of record OZ022240.1, on the reverse strand, counting down.
CTCTATTCCAGAGATAGGGACCAAAGTAGGAGAAAGAGCGTTTAACAAGAGTGCTTAATAGTGAAGATGCGAGAGTGATTACGATAAGAAGAACGAAGACCAGACTTAGAAGGGATTTGTATAAAGTTAGTTAAGTAAAGAGGAGAAGTACAATTTTTTATTTTATACATTGGTAAGCAGGTTATAAAAATTACTTTATATCTAAGAGGAAGCCAGTGAAGAAGAACAAGAGATGGAGAAATGTGAAAGAAGTAAGAGGTGCGAGAAACTAAGCGCGCAGCTGAGTTGAAGGCTTTAGAGAGAGGATAAAGGATAGTATCAGGAAGACCATAATATAGTAAATTGCAGTAGTCAATTCGAGACAGAATAAGAGAAGAGACTGGATGTTGTAGAGAAAGATCATCCAGAAGTGGACGAAGTTGCTTAATGCGGCGAAGATGAAAATAGCAAGATTTAGCAACAGATGTTATTTGAGGGGTTAGAGACAAGTTAGAGTAAAAAAAGCCTAAGCTACGAATCAAAGGAGAAGGAGATATGGAGAGAGAAGATAGTGGTGGTAAAACCAAAGGAAGAGGAGTAAGAGATTTAGAGGACTTATTGAAATAGATTAACTCAAGCTTATTAGAATTAAGCTAAAGACACATAAAAGAACTCCAGGATATAATAGATTGAAGGTAGGCAGTTATTTTATTAAGAACAGACTCAAGAGAAGAGTTAGAGAAAGTAGAGTATACATAAGAGTCGTCAGCATACATTTGACTATTGAGAGAGTGAGAAGATATAATATAAGGAAGTTCAGAAGTATAGAGAATAAACAGCATAGGACCAAAAATAGAGCCTTGAGGAACACCATAATTTAAAGATACAAAAGTAGATTTAGAAGATTCAATAGATACCTAGATAAAAAAACTCCGCCTTGCTAATTGCGAGCCAGTCCCAAACCTGGAAAAAAGAGGAGGGAAAAGTAAAAAAGATCTAATTCTGATCCACGACAGAAAGTACTTAAGTGCTTCCTACATACAGCCATTAGAGTCTTAAAACACCTGGTGTAAAGGACTATAAACTATTATAAAAAAAAACCTACATAGGAAGATGAGTGCAGGCCAATTTGTCGCAAAGCCGTTTCGTCGCAGGGTACATTTTTGTCGCGACATTGCGACGAAAATTTCCAGCTTGCGACGAAACGGCCCAGAATGCGACGAAACGACCTACCTTTGCGACGAAAAGTCTATCAATTCCGGCGGGCAGTATTCCGCAGCATGGCAAATACAGATGGCCACCCTATTGACAAAGACCACTAGACCGCCGAATGCAATGGGAATTCCGCAATCTGCACGAGCCATGTCAGCACAACAGGTTGCTGCACGCTTCCTACCGTTTTTTTTATTTTATGATAGTTTATAGTCCTTTACACCAAGTGTTTTAAGACTGAATTGGCTGTATGTAGGAAGCACATAAGTACTTCCTGTCGTGGATCAAAGTTTGATCCTTTTAACTGTTCCTCCTCCTTTATCCAGACTTGGGACTGGCTCGCAATTAGCGAGGCGGAGTTGCTTCCTACCGTTTTTTTTTTATAATAGTTTATAGTCATTAACACCAGGTGTTTCAAGACTCTAATGGCTGTATGTAGAAAGCACTTAAGTACTTCAAGGCGTGGATCAGAATTTGATTCTTTTTATTTTTCCCTCCTCTCTTCCTTTCTCCAGGCTAGGGACTGGCTCGCAATTAGCGAGGCGGAGTAGCTTCCTACCGTTTTTTTTTATTTTTATAATAGTTTATAGTCCTTTACACCAGGTGTTTTAAGACTGAAATGAAATGGCTGTATGTAGGAAGCACCTAAGTACTTCCTGTCGTGGATCATAATTTGATCCTTTCTACTTTTCCCTCCTCCTTTCTCCAGACTTGGGACTGGCTCGCAATTAGCGAGGCGGAGTTATCTTCGCTAATTGCAAGCCAGTCCCAAGCCTGGAGAAAGGAGGAGGGAAAAGTAAAAAAGATCAAATTCTGATCCACGACAGGAAACACTTAAGTGCTTCCAACATACAGCCATTAGAGTTTTAAAACACCTGGTGTAAAGGACTATAAACTATTATCTAGAAAAACGGTAGGAAGAACTCCGCCTTGCTTTTGCAAGCCAGTCCCAAGCCTGGAGAAAGAAGGAGGGAAAAGTTAAAAGGATCAAATTATGATCCACGACAGGAAGTACTTAAGTGCTTCCTACATACCGCCATTTCAGTCTTAAAACACTTGGTGTAAAGGACTATAAACTATTATAAAAAAACGGTAGGAAGAACTCCGCCTCGCTAATTGCAAGCCAGTCCCAAGCCTGGATAAAGGAGGAAAGACAGTTAAAAGGATCAAATTTTGATCCACGACAGGAAGTACTTATGTGCTTCCTACATACAGCCAATTCAGTCTTAAAACACTTAGTCTAAAGGACTATAAACTATCATAGAAAAAAACGGTAGGAAGCGATCACTCCGTCTCGCTAATTGCAAGCCAGTCCCATGTCTGGATAAAGGAGGAGGGACAATTAAAAGAATCAAACTTTGATCCACAAAAGGAAGTACTTATGTGCTCCCTACTTAGCCAATTCAGTCTTAAAACACTTGGTGTATTAAGGACTATAAACTATCAAAAAAAACGGTAGGAAGCGATCACTCCGCCTTGCTTTTGCAAGCCAGTCCCAAGCCTGGAAAAAGGAGGAGGGAAAAGTTAAAATAATCAAATTATGATCCACGACAGGAAGTACTTAAGTGCTTCCTACATACAGCCAATTCAGTCTTAAAACACTTGGTGTAAAGGACTATAAACTATCATAAAATAAAAAAAACGGTAGGAAGCGTGCAGCAACCTGTTGTGCTGACATGGCTCGTGCAGATTGCGGAATTCCCCTTGCATTCGACGGTCTAGTGGTCTTTGTCAATAGGGTGGCCATCTGTTTCGCCATGCTGCGGAATACTGCCCGCCGGAATTGTTAGACTTTTCGTCGCAGAGGTCGGCCGTTTCGTCGCGTTCTGGGCCGTTTTGTCGCAAGTTGGGAATTTTCGTCGCAATTTCGCGACGAAAATGTACCCTGCGACGAAACGGCCTTGCGACGAATTGGCTAGTACCGTAAAACGGGGTGGCTTTGGCCCAGTTTACACATAAATCAATCTATATTTTAAAGTACAAATTATATTTCTATGAGCTATTATGCTAAAAAGGTGTGCATAGTAGTGATGTATGGCGTGACCTAGCGAAAGTTTAAAAAAAATTTTTTTTTAATATATTTTTACGCGTTTAAAGGCTGGGCCAAAGTCACCCCGCTGATAGGGGTGACTTTGGCCCAGCGACTTTAAGCCTGTCCAGAAAAAAATGTTAACCTCTAAACAGTTTCATTTCAATTATTTTTCAATATACTATGTATGTTTTGTTGAAATACACTTTTTACAGAATTAATTTAGCTTGTTTTGGCACCGTTTAGAGTCCCCAAACATATCGAGCAAAATTTTATTTGATATTTCACCTGAGTTCACATTATAAACTGCTCTACCAAAACATTGGATCAAAGTTTATCATTAATTTTTCTTTCTTTAATCTTTAGTAAATATTAAACATGAAAAATGAGTTGCAACACATTTATAAATCAAGAGAACGGAGCAAGAAATAACACAATAAATTGATTTCGTCAGAAATAATCAATGCGCTGCAGCTCAGGAATTGAGTAAAGTCCCCTCCTAGAAATTTGCTTTGGAGCTGATATGAGTGTGAAGATCTCAGCCTCTTGATAGACAGCTCTCTCTTCAGGCTTCGGCCATTTCCAGTTACGTCCGCTTCTCTTCATAAGACGAACTTCTGCCTCGGCTTTTCTAACTTTTTTCACCTAATAAAACAACAATTTTCTAAATGTCACACCTAGTTAAAAGGTATCAAATCATTTAATTTTATAACCTGTCCTACGTAAAACCTTTAACAATATTCCGCAAATCTGAATTATCTACGGGGAATCCAAATGTTGAGGCCGTCACAACATAAGACTTGAAAGCGGCTTCCGCCTCATCAGAAAATATTGTCTGCCCACCACATTTATTTGAATGTGCACCTTAGAGTTTGTTCCTTAGTGTTGATCTAGGAATTTTGTATAATTTGTCTGCTTCTCTTTGTGTTGTTCTGCCAGTACTGATTCCCAGCAAAGCTGCTTGCAAGTTTGACGACGAGTAAGAACCATAAGTTCTGCTACCGAGCGTTGTTTTTACACGTTCTAGGCATGATAAAATCTGAAAAATTGTTAATTGTTGTCAAATCGTAATCATAGTAAAATAAAACAACAAAAAATGTTGACATTTATGCTATTTAGTGCTCCAAAACGCAGTTTTCAACGTGGGCCAAAGTCACCCTCCCATGGGCCAAAGTCACCCCAGAAAGCGGCCAAAGTCAACCCACTTTTTTTAACGGTCAATAACTTAAAGGAGCGTTGACCAAACACAATAAATGTCACGCTACATTAACAGTAATATACAAAATATCATTTATGGAAATTTTGAGTCACTTGCCTTTGTTAATTGTTGCTGTGTAGGAAGAAGTTTGCACACCAAAAAATATCGTCACTTTCGCAACTCTCGCAAAAACAGCTATAAAATTATTAAACGGCGGCGAAAACAACAATCGAAGGATCGAAGTATTAGCTAACACACCACAGTTTGTTTTGATAAAAAAATGGAGGTTGTTCGCCAGTTTTAAAAGGAGATCGACGCAATTAAAACAAAAAATCCATTTTGGGCCAAAGTCACCCGCACGGGCAAAGTCACCCCGTTTTACGGTATCCAGGAAGATCTACCAGATAGATAAGATTCATTAAAGCAAGCTTTAAGCTGAAAAGTTTAATTTTTTAATTTTTCAAAAACTACAAATTTAAATTTCCTAACTTAAGTTTTATTTTTATAATATGAAATATTGATCAGGCTCTCTAATGAAGTTTTTGATGTGGGAAATTGAAGCTAACTGCGCCGAAATGTTTTATTTTTTTAAAACACAAATTTATGTTTTTTAATTCAAGTTTTATTTTTAACTAATGGATTAGCCAATTGATTTTTTTTATTTATACCTATAAATCCATGCGGCTATTTGGTATACCTTTTGACCTTAGTCCAGAGCCTTTCAATTGTACTCGCTAAATTGGCCTGTGCTGTATGTCTAGATATTATATCTATGATGCATCCTTTTTCAGACAATCTTCAGCAGAGCGCTGCTCTGATAGTTTATATAATTTTTTTTAATTATTCATGCAACAAAACAGAATATTTTATGTTTTAAAAAACAATTTCTTATATTTACCATAGACAATCTACAGTTTAAAACATTGTGGAAATTAAATAGATCTGCTGTAAATAAAGACTATTATCGCGCACCGTACTGAAGGTTGATATCTCCTCACCGCTTACGCTGAATAATCTGAATAATTCAGCATTCAAGCTTCAGACTTTTAACATAATGAGTGGAAATGCAGAAACAAGCCCTCCTAAAGTTAAGTCCCCGGACTCAACACCGCTTTTTAGAGCACTTAACTTTGAACTTTTCGTAAAACCGGTGAGATTACAAAATTGTTTTTATTTGTAATTACAAGTTTTATAACAGTTATTATTATTGATATGATAATTACGGCATAAAATATGCTTGAAAGATTTTTTATCACATGCTAAAACGCTTGACTTAATTGTTTATTTTAGAACAAAGCTGTCATGCTGGCAGGAGTTCTTGCATTTTCCTCGTGTGTCGGCTACATAATTTATTGGAGAGCAACTGGACAGCACAGTAAAAATACGTATATAGCCATCACAGAAAAAGGTGAAATGGAAAAAATGGAACGAAAATCACGATGGGATTAACTACACTCGTTTCTTTCATAGTTTTGTTCGGGTCTGAAATTCAATTATACAAATTGGCTTTGTTTGAAATATATGTTGTAGTCATGAAAATTGATGCTTCATACAGCTTCATTTCTCTGTGGTATTTCAGTGATGTTAACTACCATATTCTGCAAAATAAGAATATATTGTGATCATTAAAAATTATTTTGTTGGCAGATGTTAATACAAACAAGTATGAGTTGATTTAAAAAATTGGAAAGTGTAGCTCAGCCACTGGTTTGAATTTTTGAATAAATGATACGTTATTGAGTTTGGGAAGCAAAAATTATTTATTATCCAGAACTTTCAATTTTTTCATAAGTAGAGACAGTCATATATTAAATCAAGTAGTTTTATTGAGTTTGTAATACATTCTTCCAATCATTTTTTTAACTTTAACCAAACTACTGTTTCTATGAAATATATACCTACCAATGTTTTACATTGTAGCATTTGACAATATTTAATGTTACTCCTAGCCTGTATATTATGCAGTCAGGCAGTCATGTTATAGAATTTTCCACATATAAGCACTAGATTCTCACCAGAGATTGTGATGTGACTTGTTCCATATATGCAAAGAAATTTTGCACAGCATTTATGATGCCATACATTCTTAACTGAGCATGCCTCCTTAGCAATTCATTCAGCCTCCTGTTTTCTTCTTCCTCTACTATATTGACTGGCATTAATGGGTTAGATATCATCTTCAAAAACAAAATTAAATTGAAATAATGAGAAGTCATTACAATGAAATTTAATGCAAATCTCATGTACCGTGCATCTGGAAGAATTGCGTTCTCTTTTCGGACTTTCTCCACGTGGAGATTTCATACTGGAATGATCGTTCTTTTGCATTAAGCTTTCTCTCAGTAGTCTGTATTATTGTGGTTAAACAAATTATTATTTAGTTATAAACATAGTGATATAGTGGCTCCACCTTGCAGCCTTTATGTTTATAGCTACAGATTTTCTTTGTGAAACTGCATTACAACCCATATGACTTGATTTAGGGCTTAATATATAAAGAACATCTAACCCTAGCATAGGGTAAAAGAAATTTGTGTTTGTAAATTTGCAGATGAAGATGCCATTGACATTTGTGAATCTATAATTAATACATATTTAATTTACAAACCTTGCACTTTCTGCTCGATTTTTGCTGGATTTGGTTTCTTGATAGACAAGGGGTTGAGAATTGTCAAATTTTTTATAGTATTCCATTCTTGAGCAAGGATATATGAGTCTAAAATTTCCTATGTTATTCAATTCAAACTTTTCTTGCTCTATGCTGTATTCGGTTCGTTTCTTCTCTAATATTTCCTTGTATTTGAGTTTACGCCTTTAAATGTACAGCAGGATTGAAATTTATTTGAGTCTATTATGTCTTACTAATTTACTTACATTGGATCAACCTTCAGTGACGTCTTTGGAACCACAAGTCGCTGGGCAATGTTGCGCTTTTGCTGCTCCACACATTTTTTTCTTCCAAGTTCATTGAAATTTATCATTTTTAGGGTATCATAGAGTAAAGATTCTTTTATTTCTTTGTCTAATAATGAATCTGTGGCAAAACTAGGTGAGTGGTTCACCTGTAGTGTAACATTAAAAAATAATTGTCTCGTTAAATGAATGAAAAATTATCTGTTTTAGTTATGTTCGCTAGTGTTTGCATATGACGGTATGCAGTAGTGAATTTAGCATGAGGCCTGGGGCCCGTCCATGTTGAGTCTCCATGCTTTTTTCTTAAATTTATATCAGATCTTCAATATATAATCTATCAAAGCTCAAATGTAGGTGGGTTGATATGGAAGCTGACTGACGAAGTAAACATTTTTTCAAGTGGTAAGAACAATTCCAAAATAAAATATCAATTGTCCTTGATGAATATTTACAGCTTTTAACACTATTAGTTTAATTAAATTTCACTTCTTGTTCTTTAACAGCATTTTTCAGGGAAATCTCTATTAGCGTTATAAAAAATGCAAAATTTTACTTTTCAAAGGGAGACAGACAATTTTTGGGCGAGCAAAATTTTGTATAGAAGGCAACTGATTTCCTTGCAGAGGCGTCATTTGCGGGGGAAATTGCCCCCCTAAGGATTTTCCAAAAAAATTATTTGTGAAAAAATAGTTGAAACATTTTTGGAGACGTTTTTTTTGTAAAACTAGCTGTGATTACCCCCTCCCGGTCATAAGTGTTTCGAGAAAAAAATTATCAGTTTTTAGGAATTTTTTTCGGAAAAGTAGCTATCAAAGCTGGATAGAGGATTTTGGGAACCAGGAAAAGTGCCAGGCATTAGCAAATAGGTAGTATGCATGTGTGTTTAAGAAAACGGACAAGACGGGGCTTGGGATTTTGTGCCTATATAAGGAGCTGGGTGTCAAAAAATATGCTCATGCAGGGTTTTGCTAGTTCAAAAAATAAACTCAACTAGGAAGGCTGCTTTCACCAATAATAACACTAGTTTAATGGAATATGTCAAGATCACCCAGTAGTTATAATACCAGTAAAAAAAACAAAATACAAGTAACTGCTATAATTTAATTTTGATAATTTTCAACTTGACATATTGTCGATTAACTTCTAAGCCACGAACTAGAACAAATGAATGCTGCTGATTCACTAAAACACAGACTCTGTTCTAAAGCAACTCCACTTTCACAAGTGGTAGTTTTGAAAATAAAAAAAAGTGTACAGGAGAATTGAAACACTAATTGAAATTAACTATTTCGTCCAAAGCTACAAAAATGAACAAAGATCAGTGTGAACATTTAAAAAGTGTCTTTTACAGAGCTTTTAGAGACTGTTTACGTCGTGGAATTATACTAATTTTTCATAAGCAACTGCATTCATCGTTACTTTTTTGATCATCATTTTTGAATAGTGTGAATTTCATTTTCTGAGGTTTGTTAATTTTTTCTGAATCAAGAAAATTTCTCCGTAAGCTGCACTAACTTGTAGCAGTATTTTAAGCCATTTTGTTTAGAGAAATATTTCAAACTAACTGTACCCGGCCACACGTTGCTGTGGCTTAGTTTGACTAAATGCACTCAATGGTCCCGATGATGGCTACGCAATAAAAGCATAAGAAAAGTTTTTTGCTCATAAAACGTGAAATAGTGTGCTAATTTTTTTCTCAAACAAGTAGAAACGTTTTGCTTAATAAGGACTATGTTGTATCCAAATCTCAAACTAAAACTTTCGGAGATCATTGGCGTAAAAAACGGTTAAATTTATATAAATATGTATCTGACAGTTTGAAAAGCAATAATAAATTAATATAAAAAGTTATTTTGAGACGACAAAGTAAGGGCGCACGACGTATATCGCCCCATAAATCCGCTTACTTCTCCAGCAATTAGTTTTTTGGGGGAAAAAGTGTATAAATTTCTGATTTCTTTTTTGTATAAAGCCTCTACAACTACCGAGCTCCCCGGCAGTCAGCTATTTTTTATTTTGAGAGGAAAAGAATTGCATAACGAAGATAAAATAAATTTAATCTCTGGGTTTCAAAAAGATTTTGCCCCCCTAAAGTTTTGCTGAAATGACGCCCTCTTTCTCCTGTCCCTTTCAACTTTACATTTATAAAGGTTTCATAGGTGCTCGTATAAAATTCTCTTCGCCGTCAAGTAGTATAAAGCCCGAACCCGCAATTGACGCTAGCTTTATTTAATTAGCGGGGTTACCCGCGTTGCTCGGGGTTTTCGGAGGTTTTTTTTATCGTTTTTCTCTCTTGCTCCCGTTTCCTTCCCCGCTTGCTTTCCTGCTTCCGGTCGCCTTCCCGCTTCCGCTCATTTTCTCTTTTCTACTCTTTCCTTACTTTTTTTAGCCCATAAAACGTAAAATATTTGCCAAAAATTACTTGAAGCCTTTAAACGTTACATAAACTAAATTTGAATTTTATTACGCAATTACCTTTTATGGTCGTACATCGGCACTTTTGGCCTGGAAAGGGTTTTTGGGCTCCCTGAGCCGGGGGATGGGAGTAGAGAGTCCAAACCTTCTTAACTTAACTTTCATGGATGAGAACTATCTCTTTGCCAAATTTCCTCAAGATCGCTCCAGCGGTTCAGATTTCTAGGAAAGACAAACTCACACACAAACATTCATTTATATATATACTAGCGAGGGCACCCGGCGTTGCCCGGCGTTTTTAGAGATTTACCTTATGCGTTTCTTTTTCGCTCCCGTTTCCTTCCCGCTTGCGCTCCCGCTCCAGGTCGTTATCCGTTCCCTATCGCTTTCCCGCTTTTTTTTCGCTCCCAGTTCCCCCCCCCTAGATCCGATTCTACATACATACATACATACATACATACATACATACATACATACATACATACATACATACATACATACATACATACATACATACATACATACATACATACATACATACATACATACATACATACATACATACCTACATAGATAACTACACACACATACATACTTTGAATGAGCATTTAGTGCCGAAATATTGTAAAAAACACATACATACATACATACATACATACATACATACATACATACATGCATACATACATACATACATACATACATACATAAACACAGACACACATACATACACATACATACATACATACACACATACATACGCACATACATATATATATATATAGTTCCCGCTCGCTCACCCGCTCCGCTCCGCTCATTTTGTGACGGATTTCAAAATTTTTTTCTTTATATTTGATTCCCCTTGACTCTCAAGGTTGTGTGAAAATTTCATTACGATCGGATGAATGGTGTAGCAATGCATAAAGGACATATTTATATATATACAAACATTCATTTTTATATATATAGATATATATACTAGCGGGGGCTACCGGCGTTGCCCGGGGATTTTAGAGGTTTTTCTAATGTTTGTCTCTCTCGCTCCCGTTTCCTTCTCCGCTTTCCCGTTCTCGTCGCGTTCCCGGTCGCTTTTCCGCGTATATAAATGTATATATATATATATATATATATATATATATATATATATATATATATATATATATATATATATATATATATATATATATATATATATATATATATATATATATAACATATATATATACATACATACATACATACATACATACAAACATTCATTTATATATATATATATATATATACCGTTGAAAATTTCAGTTCTGTTTTTTGTAAATGAATATATATATATATATGATCTCTCTGGTTTATAATGCATTTGTTTATTAAATAAAATCATAGGAAACGTTGGAATTAGCAAACCTCTAGCAGATAGGGCTTTAAATCTTTGTCAAGAAGTATATCAAACCCCAGAACTTCAAAGCAGGCAGAAGAAATTTCATGTTTGAAGAACAGGCTTGAATGGTTGCGTTTAAGGACAGCATGAATAGAAATTATAGTTTTGATGATGATATCATCAATTTCGTACCACATTCGATCGACATCTTGGTTATTTTCTTTCAGTGCTTTTATCACCGTTGACATTTTTCTGGTAAAACAAAATTTCAGTTCTGTTTTTTGTAAATGAACATTTACTTATTTCATTTTCCATCTGAGCCGAAATTTTATCCAGATGGAAAACAATTAAATTAAAATCTAAACTATTAAACTAAAGTCTAAAAACATATGTACACTAACAATAAACTCTCTATTGGACTAGTGCGTGGTTCTTAACCTTTTTCCTGTGCCCCCTTTGGAAAAACTTGATATAACCGCACTGCCTACTTTGCATATAAATACAATAAGTAAAATATAAATGATTTGCATTAAGTTTTTTTTTAATTTATTTGTTGCTGCTTCCCGCCGATTAGGTCAGAAAAATGAAGGCATTTCGCATATCATCACCGGCCTCCACTCAAATTCTTTGATTGGTTTTCACATTTACCGAAGCAGAGAAACCAATCTCACACAAGTAGGTAGTAGCAAACGTAATGATGAATGTAAGCGCACATTTGGCCAAAGCTGGATGGTTTTCTAAAAAAGGGTGAGACTTTTACTCTCAACAATTCGATAAGAAACTAGATAAAAAGAAACCAGGATTAGTTTGTCAAAAATAGACCAAAATCCTAGTTCAGGTAAACTTGCTGTGGCGTCACACCGAGCTCTTTTCTGTTTAAGAATGTCAATTGATTTGGAATTGTTGGAATGCACTACAGTGAAATGCTCTTTTAACTCGTTCAGTTTTAAATTGTCATCTGACAGGACTTTGTCACATAAAAAACAATTCCATCGTTCATTGTGTGTCGTGGTAAAAGTGAAACCAAACTGAACACAGGGTTCTGATTATTTCCATTTTTTTGACCTTTCAGTTTTGAAATGCCATTTGAAGTGATGATATGATAAGCAGGAACGCATTCCCCCACCAGAGTATCGATTAATTTTTTTTTATTGCATAGGTTGGTTTATGGAAAATGACTCTAGTTGAAATAAAATTACTGAAAAATACGACTACCCCCGGTTACTAGCTTTTTTGAAAGAAGATGTCTTTTGGAAAGTAGAAGTCTTTGAAAAAAAATTGAAAAACACCACCCCGCCAAATTTTGGAATTGCATCTCCCCAACAGAAATTTAATTTAGTAGAATGTTAAGTCTGCAGCGACAAATAAATCCATCAAATTTCAACTCGATTGGACAACGGGGAGTTGGTCTTTTGAGTGGTAACGGGTCCCAACATATGGCTCAAGCAAGCAAGCAAGCAAGCAGACACGGTGTAGTTAAAATAAAAGATTTAAAAATACTAGCACTGCCAAAAGTGTTTTTAAAAATTTTCTAATTATTCTGCACAAAAGTAAAATAAGTGTAGAATATTTGTTTCAATTTAAGTTTTTTTATCTTTTCAACGTTATTTTTCGCACTCCTCTAAACTAAAACTGCACCCCACCGGTTGAGAAACCATGAACTATAATACATTTAAATCTAATAGTTCAGTTGGGTAGCCGCTCTTATTCAGTGCGGTAACAGATTTATTTATTTATTTTAATTACTGCCATTGGTCATTAGTTTGCTTTTAATATTGTCACAGTATTAAGGATTATACAATATGGTTTTAGTTTTTCAAGTGATAGACTATAGATAGGGTAGAGACATCTAAGAGTACGCCGTACCAATGAGTACGCAGTGCGTTTAGTATACTTTTATTATTCTTGAAATGGCAACACATTTACCACCTGCCAGTGAGACAAGTCATCACAAAAAGTACAAAGTATCATGATAAAGTTGATTTTTTGATTAATAAAAGTTTTTCAAATGCGCACTTTTTGATGTCTCTACTCTACTAAACGCACTGCATACTTTTTGTAGCTCGAACTCTAAATGCGAAGAGTCAGCCGCAATCGGGAACTTACATGATTTTCACATGACCATGTGCTCCAAAATTTCTCCGAAGGGTCCGTCAACTTTCAAATAAAATTGACAGAGTTCAACAATGCTTAGCCACAAGACCCACCTTGGCAACGTACTGCTAAAAATCTAGTTCAATCTCATTCACTCTGCTCCCCTCGTGCTTCATCTGAGACACGGCTGGTGGACTCCGGATAAAACATGCTTTTTGCCGCAGCAACCCTCAACATTTTCTTCAATAGCTACAAACTGGTATAAAACCGTTTCCAATACTACCTCAGTTGTCTCTAAGACCAACAGTGGTGAAGCTATCCAAACTACACTCAGACAAACCGTTGCCAGATGATATCTTGTTTCCACCCGATTTGTTTTCATTCACCGGCAGCGACTTTACACTGGCTGCTTTTTTGTTTTGTTTGCTGGAATTTCTGAAGTGTTTTTTTAATCCTTTATTTTAACTTCACCGCTTTTGTTTGCTTGCCTGCTTGGGCCATGCGCTGGTACCCTTTAACACTAACATACTTCCTGTCATCCAATTAAGCTAAAGTTTAGCTTATTGAGTTATCGTCAATGACAATGCATTCTATTAAATTTTCAGATCGATTGGACAAAATTTAAATAAGCTATAAAATTATTTTAAATTAAAAAAAAAGTTACAAATTTTCTTCAGAAATTAACCATCTGTTTCTAGTTCATTCAACAAAAGCAATACTTGATTTTTCTTGAATAAAAATTTGAAACTTGTTGAAATATACTGACCTACCTAGCTTTTTCGTTAGGAATACAATTTAATGTTTAAATTGACTTAAACTTCATAACTAACAATGCATTTAAATACATATATTAGGAATATAATTGATATGTTTTCAAAGGCTCACCTTTTGTTTCCAAGTTGTTCATTTCTGTTAAAATCTTTACTTTTTTTGTTGATTGAATAATTGGTTAGGTGCATATACACGTTGCTCTTTAAAATTAGTAATTATAAAAATTTTCAAAACAGTAGTAACAGGGATTTTCAAATAAATAAATTATTACCATGTTGCACTTGCTGGGGCAGAGATAAGGTACCGTGGCAAACCTAGCAAGACCCTCTCGATAAACATAAATTCTGAGGGGATCACAACTGGTTACAAGGATGTAGATACGAAAATCAAATTTTAGACCGTCTATAAGAAATGGCTGGAAAAAAAATAAAATAACTACATAGAGACACCGCAAGTGTCTATAGCAATTTTTCTGTACAATTAGTTTAGATAATCCTAATCAGCAGTGATGGGTAGTAACAAATTACAAGTAACGGAATTACAGTAACAAATTACTTTTTTCAGTAACAAGTAACGTAACAGATTACTTTTCAAAATTGTAACAAAGTAACAGTAACAAATTACTTTTTTAAAGTAACAGTAACGGATTTTAAAAATTGTTACTTGTTACTTTGTATTTTCGAGCATTGGATCAAGCGTAAGATGGCGCGAGCCTGAACCAATAGGAGCAAAGTGTGTCACTGGATTCATGATCGCGTTCATTTTAAGTTAACAACGCGCCATATCAGGGTAAACAAACTTTTTTTTATTATCGTATACTCTTTCGGAAACGTTTGCAAGTTCACAGATCGTGTTTTCGGATCATGGAAGTTAATAAAAAGTTAAATTATGAAGAAACTGGTAATGAAATCGGATGGGTGTATTTTAAAATAACTGAAAATGATGGAAAGAACGTCAAGGTGTTGTGTCTACAGTGTCTGCCTAAGAAAGTGTATCTAATTTGTTATATGAGCAAGTGCTTGCTGTACAGCAGGTTGAAATGCAGGCTGAACAACAAAACGGTTCAGCTGAGATGCCTCAGCCAGATGATGATTTTTTTATATTTGTTACAGATACATTTAAGCAAACTGATGAAACTGCGGAGGTGGATATGTATCTTAGCGATACTTCTCGTGATATTGAATCATTACTCAAATTTCTATGTATCTTGAAATTGTTCAAAAGATATAATACTTCTCTTCCATCAAGTGCTCCTGTTGAACGGCTGTTTAGCTTGGCTGGTCAAATTTTGACTCCAAGAAGAAATCGTTTGACTGATAGTCATTTTCAACGACAACTGCTGCTCAGAGCTAATAAAGCTTTTTGTAGCTCAATCAAAGATCTTCACCATTTGACTGATTAGCTATAACTTTTTGATATTTATAATAAAGTTGTGTTCTTATTTTAAAAACAAAATCAAGTATTGAGTTATGGGGTGTTGCATCTGTTTGTAAACAACTTTTTGTAAAGTAACAAAAATGTAATAAGTTACTTTCAAAACCAAAAAGTAACAGTAACAAATTACTTTTGAAAAAATGTAACAAGTAACAGTAACAAATTACAAAAGTAAAGTAACAAACCCAACACTGCTAATCAGTGGTGTCACCCAATGCGCTAACTCATAGTGTCACCCTCTCATTACTTAACCCTTGGACATTGGCAGCCGGGAGCAAATGGTGCGTTTTTAAAGTCAAATTTGGCAGGTCCTAAACCTAGTCTAGTGAACTCTTAAAACACGATGATAATAGGGAAGAAAGATAGACTCTAGTTTCTTTAAAATAATCGATGATCAGATGAGGTGTTCCCAGTGCGGTTCGAATACACTAGTGATGGCATTTATCTTGGGCAGAATAAAGTATAGGAACGCAGCCAATCATTACTGGAGTTTAATTTTAGCATTATTGGATTTTAATTACTCTCAATAGCAAAGAACGGGGCTGGTAGTACAATTTTGAAGTTCTTTGAGATTAATAAAAAAATTAAAAGCAATACAAACCAAGTATATAACCAAATGAACAAGTAGTTATTGCTCATTGTTTTTTAAAAGATTAGCCAAATTGAAAGTCATTATAACTTAAGATGTATGCATTAAAACAAGTTTCTCGAGAATGTTACAACCAGAGTAGGTTGTACTAAGAAGTGTGGCTGGCTGTCATATATATATATATATATATATATATATATATAAATATATATATATATATATATATATATATATATATATATATATATGTATATGGGATGCTAAATTTAACGATTAATTAATCGATTAATCGTAAAAAATTAACGAATAATTTTTTAACGATTAATCGAAAATGACAATAACTTTTCTGATGAATTACTGCATTATAAAATGGAATATATTTTACGGACAAACATAACTATATATATATATATATATATATATATATATATATATATATATATATATATATATATATATATATATATATATATATATATATATATATATATATATTCTTTCAAACACGCTTTATTAAAGACTATGGCCCATTTCTTATTACAAACTTTTTCTATCAAACGTGAAACTTTTCGAAAATCGGAAATACCAAGACACTTTTGAACAAACTGGTATATATTTTTATTACTGTTATGGTCATGAGCTGACCTGCAGGTTTCGGCTTTATTAGCCATCATCAGAACTCATAAAACTAATTTACAGCTACAACGAAAATATATAAAGTGGTGTGGCGAGACATATCAGATATGTTTACACATCAATCGAGGTCAAAGTTCAAAGAAGAGTAAAAGCAAATTATGAAAACCGCTAAGAAACAAAAAAAATTTTTTTTTTGTTTTTTTTTTTTGCCTCGGAGTAAATAAATAAACAAAAAATAAACAAAAAATAAGAAAAAATAAAAAAAATAAAAAAAAAATTACATGTGTTAAAATATACAACCAAATTAAGTGGTAAAATATAACTATTAAAAGAAAATTACTAATAACTGACCTCGATTGATGTGTAAACATATCTGATATGTCTCGCCACACCACTTTATATATTTTCGTTGTAGCTGTAAATTAGTTTTATGAGTTCTGATGATGGCTAATAAAGCCGAAACCTGCAGGTCAGCTCATGACCATAACATTAATAAAAATATATACCAGTTTGTTCAAAAGTGTCTTGGTATTTCCGATTTTCGAAAAGTTTCACGTTTGATAGAAAAAGTTTGTAATAAGAAATGGGCCATAGTCTTTAATAAAGCGTGTTTGAAAGAACATCTTGTTCCTAATTATTTGAAAAATATATATATATATATACATACACATATATATATATATATACATACACACACATATATATATATATATATATATATATATATATATATATATATATATATATATATATATATATATATATATATATATATATATATATATATATATATATATATATATATATATATATATATATATATATATATATATATATATATATATATATGTATATGGGATGCTAAATTTAACGATTAATTAATCGATTAATCGTAAAAAAATTAACGAATAATTTTTTAACGATTAATCGAAAATGACAATGTCTTTTCTGATGAATTACTGCATTATAAAATGGAGATGAATGTTCCTGAATCTGTTGACCCTCTACAACGGCGGAAACTTAACGAACACCTATATCCGAAATTGTCATTCCTTGTCAAGACCATTTTGTGCATACCAGCTACCTCCGTTCCATGTGAACGATTGCTGAGCTCGGCTGGTTATATTGTCAATATAACCTCATCACTTGGACAAAATAATGTCAACAAGCTTGTCTGTTTACGTAGTTGGTTAAAAGATGTAATATAAAGGAGATATTCCAGTGTTATTTCGATTTTCGACAAGTATGTTTAATAAATGTTACTTATGACACTATAAATTTAATTTTTGGATTTAATTGAAATTAACTATTAATTAATAGTTAATTTTTCAAAAGGTAACTATTAAACTTAAATTAATCGTTAACAGCCCTAATATATATATATATATATATATATATATATATATATATATATATATATATATATATATATATATATATATATATTTATATATATATATATATATATATATATATATATATATATATATATATATATATATATATATATATATATATATATATATATATATATAGTTTCAAAATTAGTTACCTTGCTAATATACTGCTGACACAACACGTGCTCCTCGGGACAAACAGCCTTATAGTTTTTTACCAAGCGAATCCCCTTACCTTGACAGTTATTTTCTGGCTTTAGAATAAAAACAGCTTTTTGCTTTTGTTTGGAAAACGTTTGAAATTCGAGATAACTATAAAAAAAAATTTATATTTATCAATAATACGATGAACACTTGCAAATTTTATTATAAGACAAAGAGGGTTTGTTTTCATTAATCATTATTGGTTTATTTATATTTTTATAAGGCCATATGATTAGCAGGAACTCGAATTTAAACTACTCTCAATTAATTCTATATCAATTCTAAAGCTTACATAACATCGATTAAACACGGAAAAGTGATTCATTTTTATTTATTTAAAATTAATTTTTATAGCTGCTGTTATATAAACTTACTCAATAACATAACCAATGGCTAAAAATTGAAATGTTGTAGGCAAATTTGTTTAATATTATTTTGGTTCCAACTCTGTTAGAAAAATTGACTAAAAAATTCATGAACTACTGTCCTATTTTGAGAAAATCAACAAGATTTTTTTAAATTTGGTGAAAAACACATATTAATGTAATTTGATAACCTTGTAAAAAAAGCTAAAATAATGCAAAATGATTAAATTATTTTTTATATTCATTACAAAAATGCTCTAAATTGTCATTATAAAAGCCTGTAAAAACCAGATTTCTACGGGGTTTTTGATAATGTCATAAACATTAATACACATATTTAACTTTATATGTATGGGTCATCTGATTTTCTGATGGGTCATTACATGCTCAATGATCAAATAACTCGGCACAAATATAATAGAATGTTTCCTGAACAAATCACCAAATTCGACACTTTCTTCCTGTCTTACAAAATAGTTGCCATTGTTTATATTCTAATTTGGGACAAAGGTGGGTACATTATCATGTAATCAATAAATGCACATAAATTCTTACTCAGCAGGAAGATAAAATGTCTTTGGGAAAAAATTGTAATCTTTTGGAAATTGCTTCAAGGCTCGATTTAAATTTCTGGCCAACAAATCTTTCCTACATATTTCAAGCATACCAGGAAAGTGGTTGACTTTCTGTCAAAAGATTTTAAATGTAAAATCCAAAACAAAACAAAACAAAATTAAATGAATCTACCTGATACCTATCCATTTCCATCATTTTAGCAAAAGGAATGCAACTGTCAGACCAATATAAATTCCAATCCTCATTATCTAATACTTCTTTGAATCCGAATCTTACAGCCGCGTTGAATACTAAAATTTCAGTTTTGTACAAAGTTATAATGCTGGTTATGACTTGAGATAAGCAAATATTTAACACTATAGTATCTAGTATAAAAAATGTGTTGACTTACCTGCATCATATTTGCAGCTTGTGAGGCATATTGTTAATTGACTTCTGAAACTCGAAAAAGTATGTGTTTAATTAAAGGTAAAAACCTCAGAACTTTATAACACAAAATAATACAAATTAATTGATTTTTACTATGTTTTATGACATACTTTTTTCTTTTCTTTTTCAATTTTTGGTTATCTTGAGCTATTGGCTCCTCCATCAGGACATCTATATCATGAAATACTACCAAAAAAAAATAACACACCTCACAAATAAAAGTCTAACAACTTACATAATTGTCAGCTACATAACAAAGTTAAGTGTGTTTATCTGAGAACTGAGAAACATAAATAATCACCTTCCATGTAAGTGTAAATTGCAGGAAAAAATCCATTAGTTTTGTTTAAGAGAGTGTTGTCAGAGGCTGAGTAAGCGGTGTCTTGGTGTAAATTAAACTTATCTCTCAATGCCGTTCCCATTATTTCTAGTGTAATTTTAGTTTAGTACCTAACGTCCATCATGAATAATTAATCAAGCAAGAGTTCAAGATGAAAATTTTCAGAGCAGAATTAACATATTAAAGGTTCTAAAACAATTTTTTAAACTTTGTTTATTGTTGACATCACATAGAACTTTACTTTTTTTACGTTAAGATGGTACGTGGTTAATTTTTTCTCACGTGTAATTTAATTTGAAAATACGTTCAGACGACGTCGATCTGTTTGTGTTATTATTTGAAGAGTACCTAAAAGCATATTTTTTAAAACCAATTTTTAGTTTTTGAATTATTATAACCAGTTATTTTTTAACATATTTTAAACTTTATTTATTAGTAGGAAATAATTTAAAAATTAATGGTCAAAAGTCTTATCCTGTGTGCATAGAGAGGAGCGGAGCGTCCAATGCATACACGACTTTTTAAGTCTAATTAAAAACATTTTTAAGTCATATCATTACATCTATTTTTTTTTTCAAACTTGATACATCCCAAACATCATTTTATTGTTATTTTAAGGTTTGTTTTAAGTCTCAAACGTAATTTATATGTTTTTCTTTTTCGAACTAATTTTTAATTTACCAACTATATAATATATGGCCACTGCTAAAAAATCAACTAAATCATTTAGTTAGTTTAAATGAATACCTGTTACTTGGTTTTACTTAGCATATTTAAAAAAAATTTTATTTTAATTATTAATAATTTTATATGATTACATATTTACAATTAAAACTCAACCTAATACGTTGTTTACTGAATCTTGGTTATTTATTTTTAATAGTTTAATAAAATAAAATTCTAATCGGTAATTGCGTAATAAAATTCAAATTTAGTTTACGTAACAACTTTTGAAGGCTTCAAGCAAGATTTAGCCAGTTTTAGCAAATCTAATTTACGTTTTATGGGCTAAAAGAAATTAGGAAAGAATGAAAAAGAAACAAGTAAATTAAAAACGAATTTTTAAAACCAATGCTCTTATATGTAATTAAAACACAAATTTTGCAATCAATTTTTTCTTATATTACTCTTTTATTTTATATTAAAGTCGAAATATCTTAATTATATCGAAATTAATTAAAATTAACTAAATTACTTGACTTATTGTAAAACTAATAATTGAATATTGCATTGTCTTCTATTTTGAGCAAGTATGCAAAATTGGAAAAAAATCTATCATCAGGAAGTGACTCAAAAATTGATTGCAAGATTTGAAACAGACAGAGAAACAAGCAGACAGACAGAGAAACAGACAGACAGACAGAGAAACAAACAGACAGACAGAGAAACAAACAGACAGACAGAGAAACAGAGACGACGAGTTAATAAAAGCATTGGTAAAAATGAGCGCGAGCGAAAACGGGAATGGGAGAGCTAGCATGAGCAAAAACGGGATATCAAGCGTGAGCGGGAACGGGAAAGCGACCGGGAACGGGAAAGCGACCCGGAACGGGAAAGCAAACGGGAGCGGAAAACGACCGGATGCGGGAAAGCAGCCGGAAACGGGAAAACAAACGGGAGCGGGGAAGGAAACCTGAGCAAGAGACACAAACATTAGAAAAACCTCAAAAAACCCCGGGCAACATATTTACAACTAAAATTCAATCGAATACGTTGTTTACTGAATCTTAGTTATTTATTTTTAATTAGCGGGGGCACCCGGCATTGCCCGGGGTTTTTAGAGGTTTTTCTAATGTTTGTTTCTCTCGCTCCCGTTTTCTCCGCTTTCCCGTTCCAGTCGCGTTCCCGGTCGTTTTTCCGCTCCCGGTCGCTTTCCCGCTCCCGGTCGCTTTCCCGCTCTCGGTCGTTTTCCAGCTCCCGGTCGCTTTCCCGCTGCGGTTGCTTTCCTGTTCTCGGTCGCTTTCCCTTTACAGCTCTATCTTTCGCTCTCAGTTGGCTTCCCGTTCCCGTTTTTGCTCATTTATGTATATATATGTATGTATATATGTATATATATGTATGTATATATGGTATATATATATGTATATAGTTCCCGTTCACTTACCCGCTCCGCTCCGCTCATTTTGTGACGGATTTCAAATTTTTTTACTATATTTGATTCCCCTTGACTCTCAAGGTTGTGTGAAAATTTCATTACGATCGGATGAATGGTGTAGCAATGCATAAAGGACATACATACATACAAACATTCATTTATATATATATATATATAGATAGTTAAATAAAATTCTAATCGGTAATTGCGTAATAAAATTCAAATTTAGTTTACGTAAAAACGTTTGAAGGCTTCAAGTAAGATTTAGCCAGTTTTAGCAAATCTATTTTATGTTTTATGGGCTAAAAGAAGTTAGGAAAGAATGAAAAAGAGAAAATGAGCGCGTGCGACAACGGGAATGGGAAAGCAAGCATGAGCGAGAACGGGAGAGCAAGCGGGAGCGGGAACGGGAAAGCGACCAGGAACGGGAAGGCAAACGGGAGCGGAAAAGCGACCGGAAACGTGAAAGCTGTCAGGAACGGAAAAGCGACCGAGAACGGGAAAGCAAACGGGAGCGGGAAAGCAAGCGGAGAAGGAAACCTGAACGAGAGAGACAAACATTAGAAAATCTCTAAAAACCCCGGGCAACGCCGGGCATCCCGTTAGTGTTATAATAAACTAGTATTAAAACAGTTGATTGAGCAAATTGTGTCGGTAACATTACGTTATTATTAGTTAAAAAATGATTATAGAATTGGACAGGCTGTGCCTTACGTAGCATTATTATAATGTAAATTATAAAAAAAAAACCAACAATTCGAATACCCTGGTTTAGAAAAAGAAAACAACAAAAAATAAAAAGCATATACTTCAATGCTAAAAAGATATACTTTAACATATTTCAATTTTTGTTATATTTCCAAATTATTTTATTGTTCCACGTGATAAGTTTTGGTACAAAATTTGTGAAGTAGGAAAAATTTAGAAAACAAGATTCCAGTGTCCCCGGGCATCAGAACAAGTGAAGTTTAATAAAAGTTTGTAAAAAGATGACTTTGTGAAGCCGGAAGAATTGAGTTAAGCTGCTTTTTATTTTATGTATGTACATTGCGTTTTGGTGATTAAAGCTCCTAATTTTGAGTGTTGTACGTTTTATGCCAGAAAACACGAACTAGTTAAGTGTGCTAAAACGTGTTTTTCTTAAATCTATTACATAAGCTTTTAATCCTATTACATAAGTTTGTATTCTTGACATTTAAGTAGCAATCAACGGTTGATAAATTATCTAATTGAATTGGATAAGAGATTTGACCAAAATAAAAATGGCAAATTCAGAAATTAATGACGCAATAAATAAGACAATTTTGACTCTAGCCGATGAAAGAATCAAAAATATGTTTCTGTCTACGGGCGATGTAACACAGGAAAAACTAACTTCAGCGGTCACTCCTGTTGATTTGCTGAAAAAAGTTGATTCAGTTGAAAAAATATGGACAAAAAAATCAGTATCGTCACTATTCAAACTAGTTAACAAGGCAATTGAGATAATCTCTAGTCAAGAAGAAAGAATTAGGCTTTTACAAGAAAGGTTAGATAGAAAAAATAACCAAATTAACACTGTAAAAAAACTGGATCCAAAGCTCTCAATAAAATCGCATAGTGGTACTCCATCATATGCACCCATTGCAGCAAAAAAACTGTCTGTTACAGGAAGAGTGGTGCTGGAGATGTCAAAATTAGAAACAAAAAAGAGCACTATAATTATCAGAGGTGTTAGAGAATCCAAGAAATCTAACCATAAAGAAATTGTGGAGAAGATATATCTTCTCCACAATTTATGGCTGCCATTGTGAAATTTTTGGAAGTTCGAGATACCGGATTAGATAATCAACAAATTAAAGCAATGATTGAACATTCCACAAGACTTGGAAAAATTAATCCTGATTTTGGGTATAGACCAATTTTTGTCAAACTTAAAGACAGGTCACTAAGGAAAAAGTTGTTGGAAGCAAGGGGAAATACCAAATTGAGAGAACTTAATATAAATAATGGAACTAAATACAGAGTCGAACCAGACTTTACAATTGAGCAAAGACAATTTTATAGTAAAATGTGGTATGAAGCCAACATTAAAACAGCTCAGGAAAACGGGAAATGGGTTGTCTATGATCTCATGGACAACCCAACTCTAAGAAAGTGGAAGGAAGGAGAGATCAAATCAAATCAAGCTTCTCAGTTACTCAAGTAAAACAAATTAGTTCCGTCAAAATCTTCTATACCAATATTGATTGCATGAAAAGTAAATTTCAAGAATTAAAAATTTGTGTAACGGCACACGATCCTGAAGTGGATCTAATTGTTTCGACTGAAATTAATCCAAAAAATTACAAAAACAAACATGAATTATGCAAATACCAATTGAAATGATACAATATGTTGAGTAGTGGATTTATAGATGGAAAGAGCAGAGGAATTGCAGTTTACTATAAAAATGGATTGAATTTAAATGAGATAAATATTGTAGAAGATTTTAAAGTATTTTTATATTTTGAATTAATAACAAACAATAATGTTTTAAATATTTTAGTAATATATAGAAGTCCAAACAGTGATCAAGGTAACAACTGTCAAATAATTCTATTATTGAAAAAATTATGATGAAAAAGGGACAAGTTTTAATTGTGGGAAATTTTAACTTCCCGCAAATAGATTGGAACTTTTTAAATTTTCAGGCAGTGAAGAAAAAGTAGAATATAAATTTATTAAATTTGTTGAAGATAACTTTTTATTACAACATGTTACTAAATTGACGAGATTGGGTGCAAAAGGAAATGGAATTATTTTAGATCTTGTGATTGCAGAAGAGGAACAAGTAAATGGCTTAGCATATCTTCCACCAATTGGAAACAGTGACCACTGCGTAATTACCTTTAGTCTCAATTTTAAAATATATGCTAATGATATAATATCAAAAAAAACTATAACAAAGGAAATTACGTGCTATGAAAGCTGACATTTTAGTTAAACTAGAGGAAAATTGGAAGATTCCAACCTAGAAAATAATTGGAAACTATTTCAAGACTGTATAGTTGACAATTCAGAGCTCCATATTCCGTCGGTTACGTTATTATCAAAATTCAAAATAGTTATTTCTAAAGATTTAAAAGAACTGATAAGAAAAAAGCACTCACACTGGAAAAAATATTTAAAAAGTGGTAAAGGCCAATGTCTTAATATGTATAAGCAAATCAGAAGTTCAGTTAATAACAGAATTCGTAAATTAAAAGTAGAAAATCAAAACTGGATTGCTTACAATTACACAAAAAATCGCAAACTCTTCTGGAGTTAAGGTAAAAGAACTACAGCTTGTCGTGATAATGTGGGAACACTAGTGGTTGGAGAGCAGGTGGGTACTGATTGAAGATATTGATAAGGCAGAAGAATTTGCCAAATTGTTTGCATCTGTTTACATAAAGGAAGATGACAATGACTGTGACGTTGATTCCAGAATGAAGAACCGCAATGTAATGTTTGAAATGGACAACAAAACAGTGTGTGTTGAAAAGATTGTTGACAAAATAAAGAAACTTCAAGTTAATAAATCAATGGGACCAGACGAAATTCACCTGAGGGTTCTCGAAGAGTGTTGTTTTTCAGTTTCTGTCTTTCTCGACATGGTCACTGAGGCAACAAACAATGGCAAAGAAGTAAATGTTGTTTACACTGACATTAAAAAAGCCTTTGATAGAGTATCCCATAAACTGTTGTTATATAAGATGAAGAAATATGGTGTGTCAGATAAAATTTTCGGCTGGGTTAAAAGCTTCTTGAGCGATAGACAGTTCAAAGTGAGAGCGAACAGTGCTATGTCTAGCTCGTTTAAGGTAACTAGTGGAGTGCCCCAAGGAAGTGTACTAGGACCACTTTTGTTTGTTATTTTTGTTAATGATGTGGTTGACATATGTGATAACATTCTTCTGTTTGCCGACGATGCGAAGTTGTACAATGTCATAAAAAATGTGTCGGATTGTAACTCGTTACAGAATTCAATTACCCAGGTGTTCAAGTGGTTCAATAACTGGAGAATGAACATCAATGTTCAAAAATGCCAGGTTCTAAAATTCGGCAAACAAGTTATTAATTGTGTATACACAGCAAAAAACAAAGAAGGAGAAACGTTTATCCTACAGCATGATCCGGTGGTCAGGGATCTGGGCATATGGTTGGACAAAAATTTGTCTTTTAAAGAACATGTGCACAGAAAAATAAAAAAAGCTAACAAAATGTTGGAAATTTTAAAAAGAAATTTAAAAAATCTGTCTATTGGGGCTTTTGTTGTTTTGTATGAAAGCTTAGTGAGATCGCAACTAGAATATGGTACAGTTGTTTGGAACCCTTATAGAATTGGACTTATCAAGGCTATTAAAAAAGTACAAAGAAGAGCTTCAAAAATACCTCTGGAATGTAAAGGCTTGAATTACAGTGAACGATTGAAAATTTTCGTTTGTTATCATTAATGTCTCGCAGAAAAAGAACCGACATGATTACAGTTTTTCAACTTTTCAATGAAGATCTTGAAGCAGATTGTTTGGGATTAATCAAAAAGTCACCAGTTTTTTGTACCAGAGCTGAAAACTAACTTTAAGAAATTTCAAGCAAGACGCTGGAAAGCATTTTTACAGCAACAGAGTGGTGCAGCACTGAAACGTTAATACTATTGCCACGGCAATGCCGGCGCAGTAGCAATTTTACCGATTATTTCACCGGCGGGATTGCCGGGGAAATAATCGGTCACCGCCGGTGCAATAGCAGCAAATAAATTATTAAATAATTAATAAAATAATTTTTATTTAATCAAATATTTATAATTAACAAAATAATGTGCCGTCTTCAGGCATACTGCCTGCATAGTTTATTTTTATCTTTGGATTCTCGATTTCATAATTTCGGGGGCTTAGGCCTCCGGAGAATGGCGGGAAGATTGCAGCCTAGGTGACGCACAGTATATAAAATCAGCGAGCTAAGAAAATCCGCCATAACTTACTCGTCTCTTTCTGTGCATTTCGTTCTCGCGTTCTGTAATCAGTGATTTCTTTCATGCAAGAAAACAAGGTAAATTGATTTATTAAAATTAAATTATTATCTATTACTACCGTGGGTTTTCTTTATTTCTCTCGCTCCCGTTTCCTACCTCACTTGATTTCCCGCCGCGAACTTATCAATAATTGTATCAAAACCTGTTTTTTTTACATTTTCTATTTCTAAGTTTAAACAAAAAAGTAATTAAAATATTTTCTAGCATAAGATAATAATATAGTAATCGATAATTTCCCGCCGTTGTTACGATTAATTTTAAATTGCAATTGCATTTGTTGATTTAAAATATTTTCTAGCAGTAGAATTAGAATAGTATTCATATTACTCAAATTAAAATTGTTTATATAAACTGTAAGTCGCGTGCAGGTCCAAGATAAACATCAGTGCATATTGTTAATGATCTGCTATCGGTTCCTAATTGGCAGAAATTCCACTCCTTTCTTGCATTCAGCGCCAGGCGTGTTCAATGTGTTCAACATTTGTGATAAATTTTGATTGTTGTGTATTGCAGCTGAAAAAAGTGTAGTTAAGTTAAGTTTTATACTAGCGGGGTACCCGGTGTTTTAAAGGTTTTCCTATCGTTTTTTTTGCTCCCGTTTCCTTCCTCGCTTACTCTCCCGCTCCCGGTCGATTTCCCGCCCCCGGTCGATTTCCCGCTCCCGGTCGATTTCCCACCCCCGGTCACTTTCCCGCTTCCGGTTGCTTTCTCGTTCCTGCTTGCTCTCGCTTTCCCGATTGCAAATTTTTAAAATGCCTCCCTAATTTTTTGGCGCCCATTAAAAAAAGCGCCCGGGGACACATGTCCACCCCTGCTTTCCTGGTCGATTTCCCGCTTCCTGTCGCTTTCTCGTTCCTCCTTGCAAATTTTTAAAATGCCTGCTTAATTTTTTGGCGCCCCATAAAAATTGATTTCCCGCTTCCGGTCGCTTTCTCGTTCCTGATTGCTCTCCCGCTTCCGGTAGATTTCCCGCTTCCGGTCGCAAATTTTTAAAATGCCTGCTTAATTTTTTGGCGCCCCTTAAAAAATATTATTGTTTTTTTCAACAGGAAGAAGAAGAAAATCCATCTTGTCCCGACAATTGGACACCAATTGCAATGGAAAATATTACAGAAAGGCGAAAAACAATGACTCGGGAGGAGATTTTTATGGAGGCCCACCTCTTGTTTCGTTCACTGGCCAACGCCATGCAGGATTTGTGAAAGCCCACGTATGAGAAGTACCTGGCAACATTTCGCGTTCTCCGAAATTGTATCCAACAAAAGAAAGATTTTCAAGTCAACCTAGGTAAATATTACATGTTATAAGGTAACTTTTTGTTATAAGCTATTAAAATAATTTTGCTTTTCTAACAGTGGGTGACCTGTCTGTTGATCAGTTGGCCTCAAGTGATGGTGTTCAAGTCAACCTAGGTAAATATTACATGTTATAAGGTAACTTTTTGTTATAAGCTATTAAAATAATTTCGCTTTTGGAGCAGTGGATAACGTGTCTGATCAATTGTGCTCAAGTGATGATCGTGTTCTCCAGGATTGTCAGAAGGAAAATGTTCAAGTCACCCTAGGTAAAAATTACATGTTATGAGGTAACTTTTTGTTATAAGCTATTAAAATAATTTTGCTTTTGGAATAGTGGATCAGCCGGTTTAGCCGGTAAACAAGCGGCGGCGGTTGGATAAAGCTGACACTGAGCAACCGAACCAACCATCGATAGAATTGTCAGGACTCGAGCTTCCGAAAGTTGCTCGTGGTCCCAGAAGGCCCAGAAAAACCGCCGCTTGGACCATTATAAGAAGCTGCCGCGAAAATTTTCAGCTATGCTGGAAAAAGAATGAAAATAAGCGTAAGTTTCAAAATTTGAGTAAAGAAATCATTTTTGTTTTTAACTTTTTTTTTCTTAATTAGTGTTTCTTTCGTGGATTCTCGGTGAAGAGGAGGCTGGAAGGGTGGTGAAGGAGGGATGCCTCGTTGAAAGCGTGAGTCCGTTTATAGATGTCTCCACAGCCATAACAGAGCCGGAAGTGTCTGAACATCTTCCATTGTTCAAAAACCTGTTTGCTGTGGATGTGTGGACCACAGTTTTAGAATTGAGTAAGTTAAAATAACTTTGAAATTGTGTTGCAAGTAAACAACAGAAAACTAATTTTTAATGTATTCAATTTTTACAGTAAAAACGAAGAAGGAGCATCCAAATTACACCTGTAGAACGTGTCGAAAAGATGCAAACATAGGGGACACGATTATGTGTGACTGCTGCCTGCAGTGGGTGCATTTTTTTTGCCAGAAAATTAATAAAACACCTACTAGCAGGGCTTTTTTTTGCACCCACTGTCGTAGCAGTTACAAAATGTTTTGATTTGTTTTATTATTATTATTATTGTTGTTACAAACTTTTCTGTTTGTCTTTTAGATTTGCGAATCAGGTTTACTTTAAATAAAAGTTTCTTTTGAAAAACTCGTTTTCTTCTTTACTTGTTTCATATCAACTGGTTTTGTGCCAGACTAGTAATAAAAAGTGTACTCATGCAATTAGTTGTGATTTTTTTATTCTTGTTAAAATTATTTACACTATAATAAAAAAAATTTGTCTAAACCTGTAGCACGAGCACACCATAATGCCTGGTCGATGTACAGTTACGTCAAGATGACCGACGAAATCACCAAAGCAGTTTTTTCAAGCCCGAAAGCGTAACGGGGAAGGGCAAACAGATATTTGCAGGCGCTAGTTAATGTCGCAAAAAACTTATACTATTCCAGAAGCGTCGACGCAAGCTCACTAAAGCTTCTATTTTCCTAGCAAGTGGCGTAGTTGGTTCACCTTTATTTTTGTGCATACCACACTATCTCTAACTTCTTAACATCTCTATTTGAGAAGCCTGTTCTCATAAGTTATTCTAGTCCTAGTCGCTGATTTTGGTTGTCCTAAAAAATATTCATTGGAAAATAATTAAAAAAAACCCGCCGTGGTTCTGCAAATTATTCATAAAAAATTATTATAAAAAAACCGCTGTGGTCCTGCAAAATAATCAGAAAAAAAATTATTACAAAAATGACCGCCAAAATACATTTCTGCCGGCACAATTTTACCGATTATTGCCACGGCGACACGGCGGTACTGCCGGCTCAGTAGCAATTTTACCGATTATTGCCACGGCAGCACGGCGGTACTGCCGGCTCAGTAGCAATTTTACCGATTATTGCCACGGCGGCACGGCGGTACTGCCGGCACATTAGCAATTTTACCGGCGGTACTGCCGCCGGCTCAGTAGCAATTTTATTATTATTATTTATTATTATTATAAACCAGGCACGGGCAAGCCCCTCGCCGAACAATATAAACACAAACTGAACGCGCAAACAAATACAACAAAAAATAACGAAAAATAAACAGAGCAAAATAAAAATCCTAAGCAAAATCAAATTGCATATCACCAAAAAAATCATCCAAAAGTGATTTGAACAAAGACAACGATTCAGCAGACACCACCGGCCCAGGGAGCCGATTCCAGTCGTCCACCACTCTGTTACTGAAGTAATACTTCCTGCAATCTTTATGAGCCAACCTAGTAGCCAACTTGAACTCATGTCCCCTAGTTCTTTCGTCAGGGCAAAGGGTCAACCCCGGACAGTGGCAATCCATCAACTGACCAGACTTCATTTTATACAGAAGAATTAGGTCGGCTCGCTTTCTTCTATATGTCAGGGAAGGCAATCTGAGTTTCTTCAACCTCTCCGTATAAATGAGACCTTTGCATGACCTGACCATTCTGGTAAACCTTCGCTGAACCCTTTCGAGTTCTTCAATCAGACCACGCCCGTGAGGACTCCAAATCTGAACTCCGTACTCCAATTGAGATCTAATCAGAGATTTGTACAATGTTACAAAAGCATCATCAGGCAGATATTTTAAAGTTCTTCCAACTATACCCAACAAGGAATTGGCCTTTTTGATTCTAGAGAACACATGGTCTCTGAATTTCAATTTTGAATCCAGTATGATTCCTAGATCAGTAACCGAGCTAACTTCAGGAACCACAACAGACAAACCTGATGTATCTTGCATATAGTAATCCGCTGCAAAACGATTACCTCCAACCTTTAAAACACAACATTTAGATGGATTCACTGTCATTTGCCATCTTGTGAACCACTGCTGCAATTTATAAATGTCGGACTGCAGTTCCCGAGTGTCTATGAAGTCCGCGATCGGTCTAAACAACTTGGCGTCGTCCGCGAAAAGGTAGATGTTTTCGCTAACACCACAAATGTCATTGATATAGATCACAAATAACAATGGACCTAACACGCTTCCCTGAGGAACACCACTCAACACGGGAAAGGAATCAGAGAGTCCGCCCCTCAACTGAACTCTGAATGATCTCTCCGTCAAGTAACTTCTGATCCATTCTATCAATATTGGATGAACTCCATACTCCTTCATCTTAAACAAGAGTCTCTTGTGTGGAATTCTGTCAAAAGCTTTTTCTAAGTCGGTGTAGATTGTATGCACCTCCAACCCGAGAGAGTAACTTCGTCCAGGAACTTCAGCAACTGCAGGACCGTAGAGCGTGAAGGAAGAAATCCAAACTGTCTATGAGTTAAGATATCATATTGCAAAAAGTAGCTCATAATGTGGTCTTTAATTATTGACTCGAGAATTTTGCAACATACTGATGTCAAAGCTATTGGCCTGTAGTTTTCGACCTTAGCTTTGCTACCTTTTTTATACAACGGAACCACAACACTTGACTTCCAATCACATGGAACCACCCCCGAAGCCAATGATGTTCTGAAAATCCTCAACAAATGTTCATTTAAAACCAGTCTTGTTTCGCTCAAGATTTTTGAATGTATGCCATCCGGCCCCGCAGACTTTCCCCTGTTCAAGGCCATCAATTTTTTCTCAACAATGCCACTATCAATTTTCAAATCTGTCATTCCACAAGCCGGCACAATTGGGTGAAATGTATCATCGCCTTCAAAGAGATCTTCCCGTACATAAACCGACGAGAAGAATTTAGCGAGTGCTTCTGCTTTATCTCTGTCACACATTAAGTCAGTACCATCAACATTTAGAACACCAATACTCTCTTTAACTTTGGTAATTTTTTTAACACGGCTCCAAAACAACTTAGGACAGGTTCTATACTCTGAGGCAATACGGCTCTGACTCTCGATGTTGAGCTGTTTTGACAATCTCTTGACTTTATCACTGGTTACTCGGAACTCAGTCATTATGTCATCTCCATATTTGTAAATCCTTCTCCAAAGCTGATGTTTTAATTCAATGAGACATTTCAGCTCAGGTTTCATCCGAAAGGTAAACTTCTTGTAAATCTGCTTTTTAGGCACAAATCGACTTGTGAGTTCATTTAGAGTATTGCGAAAAAACCTCCATTCGGAATCCACAGAGGACTCCAGAGGTCTGTTAGTGTTAGACAAACACTCATCCAGAGCCATGCTAAGACCACCATAATCACCCAGTTCATAACAAAACCTCTTTTCGTCCGGCCTCAAATTCTTTGTGAAACCAACCAATTTAAACCCCAAGATTGAATGATCACCATTCCCCAGCGGAGAGTAATATTGAATGTCAGTGATGTTGTCGCCAGACGTAATCACCAGATCCAGGACGCTTGAAGTTTGATTGGCAGCCCTCCTAGTAGGCTCATCAACATGTTGAAGCAAAAAACTGTCATTTAAGAAATTAAGAAATTTATTTTCAATCTTCTCAGCTGAACCGTTGCAACTAAAGGTATTCCAGTTAATGTCCGGGAAGTTGAAATCACCAATAATAACATGTTCACCTCTCAATAAAATGAACTCCTCAAATAACTGGATGAGAAGGTCATTATTCGCACCACTGGAATTGGGACTTCTGTATACTGACAATAAATTCATCGTCTTGTTGGTTAGGGCCAGCTTTATGCACAAAGCCTCCTTAAATGGTGTACACAATGTCACTTCTGAGATATGGAGTTCTTCCTTGAAATATGCCACAATACCTCTGCAGGACTGACTAGCAAACCCACTCGTTAAGACCTGGTACCCATCAATCTGAAACTCTGAAATACTCAATGGCTTGGTAAAGTGCTTAGGATTGGTCTCCAACAAAACAATTACATCAGGAACTTCAATCAATGACTTTAAAACAAACAAAAACTCCGTAAACTTATTTGTTAAGCAGTCAACATTATTAAAAAGAATTGAAACAATGTCTTTTGGAGCACTTAAACTTGAACAGGACAATTTTATAAATTTTGTCTTCTGTGGGTTACCACATAGAAACCGCCTGGCTGCCCTCTCAATCTGAAAACCCATTTATCAATATCATCTTTTGTACTGATTTCCTTTTTCTTCTCTCCTATTAGCTTCCTGCACTCCTCTCTGTCCTCTTTGGACAAGTCGTGGCTCAAAATAACCTTCCTGTATAATTCAGATTTTTAAGCTTGAAACTGTTCTCTAGAATCATGTTTTTAACATTCATTCCAATCAACTTGATAAGAACTGGTCTTGGCTTCTGATCCCCATCAAGTTTTTTACCCATCCTAAACACATCACCCACATCTTTCTCCATATCCTGTCCAGTGATTTCCAAAAGGATTTTCAGAACAATGTCTTTATCTTTTATTTTTGAATTAGCCATCTCTGGCACATTGAAAGCCACAATATTATTTTTTCTTCTTTGTCTATCACTGTTGACATCAATTGAAGTCTTAGCAACATCCACAGTTCTCTGGACAATTTTCATGTCTGTAGCCAACAGTTCAACTTTATCTTTGAACAAGTCAGACCAAGTTTTAGTTGATTTACTACTTTCTTCGTGTCTAGCAGCAGATTCTTTATTTATCTCGAGCAAATTTACCATTAATTTCTCCATTTGACATCTCTGCAATTTGAGGGCTTCATCAACCACTTCCGACTTTTTCAAAAGAGTTTTGACATCTTCGGAAGTCGCCATATCTTCCTTTAGAGCACATTTAATATCGTTAACTTTTCCCATCAGATCGACAACACATTCTTCAATTCTACGAGAACTCAGCAGTGATTTCAAACTATCAATGTTTTCCTTCGCACATTTATCGCAAATGTGGAGTCCGAGTTTAGAAGCGGCGTCCGAAGCGTCAAATTTACTTTCCTTTTTGCGTAAACCTTCCGCCATCATATGTATTAATTACTTTGCAATAATTAATAGCAAAATTCTACTAAATAACGGTAATCTTTCCCACGGACGGCCCGTGTGGCGGATTAATACATAATTCTCGGCTATAATTAACTATAAACACGATGAAAAGTAAACACTAGTTTAAAAATTATGATAATTAGTATAAATAATTTATTTAAAATGGGAAAATGTTATATAAAATTATTTTAATTAAATAATTAATGTAATTATAATTTAAAAAATTTTACATAGACAAAGTTTGAGTTTTAAGGAAAAGTGTAAACGAAGGAATCGCGTAGCGTGTTATGTAACGTTATAACTATTACCACGGCGGTAGGCGCCGGTATGCGATCTTTTTATTAATTTTATTTTTTACACTATATAGTATATTCAACTCAGAATTTGTACCTTTATTTGAAATATTAGTAAAATTAAAAAAATATATATTGAAACTTTTTATGCGACTACCTAGGATAGGGGTAGGGATAGGGTTATGGGTAGGGTTAGGAGTAGGGTAAGGTAAGGAAGGGTAGGGTAAGGTAAGGGTAGGGTTAGGGGTAAAGTTAGGGGTAGGGGTAATTCAAAATACTACACGAAAAAAAAAGAATATTCCATTGTATTACTTCTTCTACTTTCACATAATGATATGCAACACTTGGATGGCAATATCAAGTAACTATACAAAAAAGTTTAAGAAAAGATTAAGACAATAAACTATGTACATTTTACAGATTGCAATCACGGCGAACCGCCGGGGCAATAGCAGCGACCTTATATAAAGTGACTAGCGGGGTTTACTTCGTTGTTTCCCTCGCCTTTTGTTCTTTATCGTTTTACATAGAAAAAGTTTTAAAATTAAAATTTAATTTTTTTTTATAACTGAGTTTGTTTTTTAAATAAAATTTTATTATAAACTAATTTTATTTTTTAAATAAAATTTTATTATAAACTAATTTTATTTATTTTTTATTCATTTCATTCATACGATCATCGTACCTCACCACTCACAACTACGATGTAAATAGTGCTTGGAAGGGTACTACTTACCGTTTTCAAAGTCTCTCAAATTACGATAAATGTTTTTTTTTTAAATTAAATTTGGTATTAAATTTGTTTTTTAGGTTATTGTAACAAAATAACAATAATACGACTATCTTTTCGGCACGGGCCGTCCGTAGGAAAGATTACCTAAATAACTTTTAGTTATCGCCAATAATGCAGTAAAATGATAGAGCAAATATTTGTTTACCGCACACGTTATCGCCGGCTCAGTAGCAATTTCACCGGCGGTACTGCCGCCGGCTCAGTAGCAATTTTACCGATTATTTCCACGGCAAAACCGCCGGGGCAATAGCAACGACCGCACTGAAATAGTTTGCCCGATAGCATTGTTTTGGCAAGAAACGTGCAAGAATTCAAGAATAGACTGGATGATGAATGGGCATCAACTATGTATGAATGGAATATAAACTGAACTGAATTGTGAAAGCATACCTTTTTGTTATTTTAATTTTTTATTTCTATTGTAACGTTGGATGTGATTTGTTTTTGTCAAGCATTGTTGTAAAGGCAAGAGGCTTTGTTCCTGCGCCTAATAAACTAATAAACTAAACTAAAAAAACAAAGAGCCGTTTTTCCACCTCACTATTGTAGTCCAAAAAACTGAACTTTTAAAAATCGGTGATAATATTGTTTCTATTTTACATGCTTTTATTAACTTTTACTTGTCCGGATGCGAGCGGTTGTCAATGGGATGTTCATGGAATTTACGCGGAAGTTTGGAAGTTCTAAAATTCAAATACTTAAAGAAATTTAAAATTTATTGAAAAAAATTAAGATTTAGAAAATTAAGACAATAAAAAAATAAATAAAATAGCATAATGATAAGTACGGCAGAAATTTTCATCGTCATGGTAACAATAGACATCTTTTGTTTACTATTTGCGCGGTAATATTTTTACGATACGATATCGCTATGAGCTTAAAAGCTTGTCTTTAATGTT
Source organism: Erpobdella octoculata (assembly GCA_963978895.1). Taxonomy (NCBI): domain Eukaryota; kingdom Metazoa; phylum Annelida; class Clitellata; order Hirudinida; family Erpobdellidae; genus Erpobdella; species Erpobdella octoculata. The sequence goes on along the minus strand of OZ022240.1, from coordinate 15,643,022 downwards.
TTAAATGGTAATCCCGTCAGAGAGATTGTGTTGACGAAAAATATTTGGTAAAAACGCACAATCAGTGACCCCGGGTTTTAGGGTTAGGGTTTAATTTTAGGTTGGCATATCGGACTGCCGGTACACACGGTACAGTAGTAATTTTACCGATTGCAACCACGACGAACCGCCGGGCAATAGCAGAGACCAGTTACCTGCCACCCACGTTTTTCATAAGCTACTCCTTATTTTTACCCAGCCTAAGCTGGAACTCATGTTTCGACCACAAGTGGATGAAAGGATGAGTTGACATGAGCCGTAAAGAGTGAACTCCTTGCCCAGGAGAGTTACGCTATGTGAGACTTCGCACGGGAATCACACACATGACCTCGAGCGTTGAAGTCCTTGATTTTACCGATTTGCCACCGCGCTTCTTATTTCTTATTATTATTATTTTGATGTCTTAAATCAAAATCAATTTGCATTTATAGTGTCTTTGTATCCTAGGAAAATGCTTCTGCGCCGCGCCACATTATATCTGAACACAAGTTTTTAGTTTATAGAACAACAAGAAAAAATTAGAAAAGCTGACTTTCAGTTTCCTGGAAAACGACTACCGTCGTATTTTAGCGCATATTAGCCGCGGCTTATACAATTTTTTACATACGTAAGAACCAACATGCGGCTTATAGACGGTCGCGGCCTATTCAGGAACTTTTTTTACACATAATGCTGACACTGAGGTTCATTTTTTTCAAGTTTACATAGAATACAACTTAAAAACAGACCATAGAATAAATATAAAATAATGTGATAATTACCAAAATTATAAGTGTTCAATGTATACAGTTACAATGTATACAACTGAACAAGTAGTCTATACAATGGATGACAGGGGCTTATATTCGTACGCGGCTTATAGAAAAACTTTTTTACACAAAAGGCAAAATCCAAGGCTTATACACGCGTGCGGCCTTTACACGAATGCGGCCTATATGCGCTAAAATACGGTAGTAAGCTGCTTAATGACGATCGTGGTAAACCATGACGTATGTTAGATGTTAGAAATACGTCTTGAAATAATAAAAAAAGTTGAAAACTAGAAACGAAACGTTTCAAAATAAAAAAAAAACTTATTTATCAAAATGTTTGAAACTGCCTAAAAGCGATCAGACAACCTATCAAAGCATTTCTCGCACATTATGGCTCAATTCCCTGTTTTTAGCCATTTCGCCGTTAGCGATTTCCGCAAGGCTGATTTCAAATTTATTTCAACCATACTGTTATTTTTAGAGGTCAAATAATTTGAAACACTAAGCTGTTGTTTTAGTTTTAATTTCAATTTCACTTTGATTTTATTTTCATAATTTTTAATTATTTTTCATTTTTGTTTCTAATTCTTTATCAACATAAAAAACATGAATACAACACTTAATGACTGAAAAATATATTAATTTAATACGTCAAAAATCTAAATTAACTTGATTTCACATTTCAGGCAACTCTGTAAAAAATATTTTTTATTTAATTTCTGTGATTATGGAATTTTCAGTTAGTTCTTACGGATTTCCCGGCAATGTCGGATAGCCCAGCTATTGAGAAAAAAGAATGGCCACTATCTTATTATATTATTTAGAAATAAAAAATACAAGTTTTAAAAAACTAATACAATAAAATATATTTTGATTAACACATTTTGAACTGTTGTGAAATAAATGTGTTTAATTTAAATACAATTTTGAAGATAAATAGATTTTGTAGCAGTTTTAAAACCAAAACTAAAATATAAATTTATCAAAGGATCAGCTGCAGAATTTGATATCCGAATGAACGACTCTATCCATAAGTATATTGACATGTTGATCGCTGATGATAACTTCTAATAAACATCCGTTGAAATTGTTCGTATAAGCATCTGGTAATCCTTTTGGTACATCACCACCTCCTAAAAATTTCATTATACTTTAACTTTTGTTAACTACTGACAAAAACAAAAGTTACATACGCACACATACATACATACATGTAAAGTAAAAGTTCTCTAGAGCTGACCCCTCAAGAGCGGCTGCTAAGAGCAACCGAAACCTTTGCTCGGAAAGGAATTTCCTAAATCTGTATCTTGTCTATAGTGGCTTATCCCCGAAGAACAGACAGACACAAGAAGCGGACACGTTTGCTCTTCTCCAAGGGTGTCCGCTCTTCAGAACTTTTACTATATATATATATATATATATATATATATATATATATATATATATATATATATATATATATATATATATATATATATATATAAATGAATGTTTGTATGTATATATGTATGTATGTATGTCCTTTATGCTTTGCTACACCATTCAATAGATCGTAATGAAATTTTCACACAACCTTGAGAGTCAAGGGGAATCAAATATAGAAAAAAAAATTGAAATCCGTCACAAAATGAGCGGAGCGGAGCGGGTGAGCAAGCGGGAACTATATATATATATATATATATATCTTATATATAAAAATGAAATGTTTGTTTGTTTGTTCGGACATAAAATGTAAACGGCCGAGCCGATTTAATTGAAATTTGGCACACTTATGTATCTTATTCAAGCGGTGGTTCCTGTAAAATTTTAAATAAATTGGTTTCTCCGTTGATGTTTTATGGACAAAAAACGTTTTGGTCAGCGGTAGTAAGTTGGAGTATATATATATATATGTATATGTATATATATATATATATATATATATATATATATATATATATATATATATATGTATATATATATATATATATGTATATATATATATGATATATATGTGTATATATATATGTGTGTATATGTATATATATATATATATATATATATATATATATATATATATATATATATATATATATATATATATATATATATATATATATATATATATATATCTTTTTCCTATTGACTGAGTTCATGATTTATATTTTTCATTCTAACAATTCTATCTTATATATAAAAATGAAATGTTTGTTTGTTTGTTTGTTCGGAAATAAAATGTAAACGGCCAAACCGATTTAATTGAAATTTGGCACACTTATGTAGCTTATTCAAGCGGTGGTTCCTTTAAAATTTTAAATAAATTAGTTTCTCCGTTGATGTTTTATGAACAAAAAACGTTTTGGTCAGCGGTAGTAAGTTGGAGTAAATTTTTAAATCTACAAAATAAAAATAAATTAATTTATAGTTAAATTATACAAAATATTTTTTTTCTTAAGTTTTAAAAGTTTTAAATATAAATATTAAATTAAATAAATATGTGTGTTGTTTAGTGCCGCCCATAGATATCTATGGTGCCGCCGGATACCTTTGTTTTGATTTCATAGAGCTCATTCCCTGATTCTCTTCCGAACCTCCGATACGACAGCTCTGCTATCGGTAAACTTTATATTTGATTTTAGCAACTTATCTTTTAAATCTAGATAACTTTGGTTTTCAGGACTAATCAATAAATTGCAGGTGGAATTTCTTCTATTTAGAGATATTTTGTGCTTCACAAAAAGAGTTCCAGACTTAACAAATTAAAATTAAATCAAATTAGAAATTCATTGTTCATATCTCCCATTCAAAAGTAAGTGGCAAAGCTTTGGTAATTTGTTTTTAGTTTTTAAAATCATGATTTACTGTGTATCTTTCAATTTGTTTCGTTTGTTGCATTGCACGTGTTTAATTTTAATTATGTTATATTATTATTAATTATTATAAGATTATCATTATGCTCTAACAATTTGTGTTTTGCAAAAAGGAGTTGCAGATTGGAAAAATAAATTTAAATTCATTGCTCATATTTATCGTTCAAGGCTTCTGACTTCAATTGTTCCTTATCTAATATTGTTCATCATGGTTTCCTAAACTGACGAGCTTGCTATCAGCCTATCGGTAAATGAGAATTTTTTTTGGGCAGGTAAGTTTTTTTTATATGTGATGGCATTACAACCATTATTATTCACGAGTAGTTATGACTATAAGATTATGAATTAATTTATCGGTCTTATTTTATTTTTTAATTTTCAGAGGAAATTAGAAAATTACATTTCAAAGAAAATCTTACATGCAACATCAATTTATTGTAAAAGTTTCACTGATATATGAGGTGCATGACATTTGAAAGAAATAAAAGCAAGTGCAGTATTTTTGTGTTTCAACAAAATCATGAACAAAGTTCTCAAGCCAGCCTATCAATCTGCTGCTGTTTTGTTCAATTTATAATTGCATCATTTGCTAAATAAAAGTGGTAATCTTCGATTGTTCCAAATTGATGATCACAGAATACTCTCGGAAAATTCATTAAGTTAATGCTTTGAAGGTTTTTAATATTATTATTACTTTATGTTTTATTTCAATCTGTGTTTTATATCACATTTTTCAAAGCCACGGGTCAACATTTATTAACATGCCACATGTAGCGTTCTGTAGACATGACACTTAAAAACTAAGAACATCTAAAAAAATATAACCTGTTGAGATATATGAGCGGATTTTAACATTATTGCAGCCGTTAACTAATCAATTTTTTTTTCAGCTTTAGTCAATCATAATAAGCCTTTGCAGAAGATCACACTTGCAGAGTGGAACCAATACATTAAAGAATACTAATTAAAATTGAGGAAGTTCAGACGTAACTAAACGAGCAAACCAAATAACAAAGTGTTAACGAGAGAACAGATCAATTTTGATGACTGCACAGCATTCCACTACAGCCCATCTAAGCCACATTGGGAAGGCTCTAAAATTTAATGGAGGAACGGAAGAGTGAAAAGAAGAGCAAGCTTGAGCGTAAAAGCAACCGGGATCGGGAAAAGTAAAATAGACCGAGGCCGGAAAAGCGACCGTGAGCAGAAATGCGACCAGGAGTGAGAAATCGACCTGGAACGGGAAAGCAAGCGGTTAAGGAAACGGGAGCCAGAGAGAAAACGATAAAAAGCCTTTAAAATCCCCGGGCAACGCCGGGTAACCCAGCTAGTATATATATATATATATATATATATATATATATATTTAATGTATGTATATTATATTATATGACAATATATATTTTTTTGTGAAAAACGTAAAGAGTTTGTATTAGTTTATACAGTTGTACACATTTCCACATTTGACAACTGATTGAATGTTGAGCTGACACTAATTGAACAAAAAAACCTTTTTGAGATATAATTGTTAAGTGAAAATTATGTTAATAAAGTCAAGGCCAACTACCAAGAAATAAATAGCCATCTGTGTCTAGGTGAGCAGCTCCAGGACTTGCAAGTACAACCACCGGAGTTTCAGACTCATCAACATTTAACTGAATTAATCTTCGGTCCCTGAATTAAAATTATAAAATTTTTCACTATTTTTTCATTATTCTAGTAATAACTAGAAAACAAAAATAAGCAAACACATTTACTTCAGTCTTAAATAAATAAATAAATAAATAAATAAATAAATAAATAAATAAATAAATAAATAAATAAATAAATAAATAAATAAATAAATAAATAAATGAATGAATGAATGAATGAATGAATGAATGAATGAATGAATGAATGAATGAATGAATGAATGAATGAATGAATGAATGAATGAATGAATGAATGAATGAATGAATGAATGAATGAATGAATGAATGAATGAATGAATGAATGAATGAATGAATGAATGAATGAATGAATGAATGAATGAATGAATGAATGAATGAATGAATGAATGAATGAATGAATGAATGAATGAATGAATGAATGAATGAATGAATGAATGAATGAATGAATGAATGAATGAATGAATGAATGAATGAATGAATGAATGAATGAATGAATGAATGAATGAATGAATGAATGAATGAATGAATGAATGAATGAATGAATGAATGAATGAATGAATGAATGAATGAATGAATGAATAAATAAATAAATAAATAAATAAATAATAAAGTAATTAATAAACTTATATTAATCCAAATATATTCAAAGTTCATCGTAATTTTAAAACATCCGTCTGGGACGGGCAAAACCACTAGTATGCAAATAATGTTAAAAAAGTGCCCACGTCTTGACCTAGATACATTCTTGATCAGCTAAAAATGTTTCAAAATTGTTGACGGGGGACATTCATCTTTATTTCTATTAATGCCAACACGTTTCGGAAGAAAACTCTTGATAACGGAGAACAATATTATTTAATTGAGGCGCTGGTGGCAGAGCGGTAGAGCGCTCGCCTGTTGATCGTTAGGTCGGCAGTTCAAGCCTCACCTGCCTCACCAGCGTAACTCCCTTAGGCAAGGAGTTCACTCGCATTGCTTTCTCATGTCTATGAAAATAGCGTGATCTTCGAAGTTTCCGATCCAAAGGAACCTTCGTAAGCGCCTCTGACTTATCTGGCGCTATATAAATTCATCATTATTATTCATTATTATTATTATTAATTATTGAAAATAACGTTGTTTTTATTATTATTGATTTAATTATTATTGCTGTAATCATCTTTGTCCTTGTCGTCGGCATTGTGGCTGTTACTTCAACCAAATTGCAATAAATCATTTAAGCTCTGTTGTGAGAGAAAAGTTGAAAGTTTCAGCAGACAAAATACCAACATGACCTAAAGCAGTTTGTCAACCAAGATTTTAAAAAAACTGTCCAAAATGTTATTGCATTTTTTTCGAATTTAAAAAAAATTGTTTACATCTTAACCACCAATTCCAGGAATTATATATTCCATCGGTAATTTAAGATTTGCATGATATATTGACTTGGTTTTTGCAACCTATTTCATTATTAGCAGACGTGGCTGGTAAGAGCGCGTATAAATACGTTATTTAAAAATAAAAATATAATTATTCACATGTTTAACCTTAATGAGCACATGCACTCACACCCAGACATTCTCACAACCTGATAAAAGTGAGAGTGTGCCACTGGTAATCGAATATAGAAACTTGAAATCTGACAACTAGTGGACTCTCTGCGCTTTCCTTTCCCAAATTGATAACTGCTTCTACATGGCCTTCATTGAGTGCAAGAGCCATGAAATCTCCATCGATGGAGTCTCTGCTTGATTGCAGAAGAATCAAACCGTCTGGAGATGTCGCTCGGAATCGCAGATGAAACTTATTTGTAGCCTGACTGGTCTCTCTAGTATAACAAGTTTATTTCAATTTCTAATCATATTACTAATTTTTATTTATTTCAAAAACTAGGTAAAGTGTGGTTGATAGTTGAAATTTAACTTATGGAACTGTTATTTTGGATATTTGCATGAGTTATCAACATCATGTCAACATGCATAATTTTTTATGTATGTATGAATGTATGTATGTACATATGTATGTATGTATGTATGTATGTATGTATGTATGTATGTATGTATGTATGTATGTATGTATGTATGTATGTATGTATGTATGTATGTATGTATGTATGTATGTATGTATGTATGTATGTATGTATGTATGTATGTATGTATGTATGTATGTATGTATGTATGTATGTATGTATGTATGTATGTATGTATGTATGTATGTATGTATGTATGTATGTATGTATGTATGTATGTATGTATGTATGTATGTATGTATGTATGTATGTATGTATGTATGTATGTATGTATGTATGTATGTATGTATGTATGTATGTATGTATGTATGTATGTATGTATGTATGTATGTATGTATGTATGTATGTATGTATGTATGTATGTATGTATGTATGTATGTATGTATGTATGTATGTATGTATGTATGTATGTATGTATGTATGTATGTATGTATGTATGTATGTATGTATGTATGTATGTATGTATGTATGTATGTATGTATGTATGTATGTATGTATGTATGTATGTATGTATGAATGTATGTATGTATGTAAGTATGTATGTATGTATGTATGTATGTATGTATGTATGTATGTATGTATGTATGTATGTATGTATGTATGTATGTATGTATGTATGTATGTATGTATGTATGTATGTATGTATGTATGTATGTATGTACGTTCGAATTTTGCTTAACGCTATTAGGCCGGAGCTGCAATCGCAAAACTATGGTAGATATACTCGTATATAAGTAGATGATGTTAAATATCCATCATTTATTTGAAACTTATAACATAACAATCATTACATCTTTCTTATCAACAAAAAATTATAATTTGTACCTTCTAATAATGGAATTTTTGTACATATGATATGAACGACCGTCAAACAAAACAGGCCTTCTACTGTCTAATTCATCGATGGCTGGTTGAGAAATATAATTTTGTCAATAAAATACTAGTTAAATTTTCTGTCAGTTAATTAATAGTCTATTACGATTAGTAATCTAGCAAATAAAACTATAAAACTACTATCGTTTATTTGAACTGACTTTTTGATAGATATACCAGAGAAACATTCCTATATACATCTTATATTTATATTAAATTAAAGCAAACTGATTCACAACTAACCTATATTACAAATTTTTCCGGTAAAATTTACTGGACAATCACAGAAAAAAGAATCAAGATATGGTTGACAAACAGCTCCTTGGAGGCAAGGATTTTTATAGGTTGGACATGGCGGACCATCGTAACTTGTGACGAGATGATGGCTCACACTTTTCTTAATGACGTCATCAATAACAAGACCATCTTCGTAAAACTGTGCATACAATTTTATTTTATGTTTTTGTAGTATTTTTTATTTGCGCCTGAATTGTTCTTTTTATGCCAAAACACAATCTTGAAAAAGATTTAAAAATGTGTTATTTTGCTTTATTAAATCCTTAAATTGTTATTAGTAAGTGCAACGCTTTAAGACAAACCAAAATGTTTAATCGTATGAAATAAGCAAATTGCATAAACATGAACGTTCTGAATGACCTTTTGAATGACGCCATCCAATCCAACTTGAGGCACGTGTTTTATTTGAGGAACAGACGATCCATTCAATTCATCCTTGAAGCCGCCCAGATAGACAAATTGTGGAACATTTAGCTCTTTTAACTTGTCGTTTGAGTGTCCTCTGACTGGTTCCATGTTGTTCAGAGTCAAACTACCAAACTGGTTCATACGAAACACTTCAACTCGATTCCACGAATAAAGATTAACTGGCACAAGACTCCTTTAAAATTAAAAATGTGCATATTAATTTGCAATAATCAGTATATACAATTTTATTAATTTTCAAGATTGTTATTTAAATTTGAAATATGTAGCTGATTTAAAAAAACTAGTTAAAAACACAAATTATCTTTTGAATTTGTTATTAAAGTACATTTAAAAATATTACAACACGTTATATTAGCAAGAGTTGTGCCAAGACAAAATTGAAGTTGAACAAATCTTTTGACAATGTGTAGAGAGAAGAAGTCGTAGCCTTCGTTTTGTTGGCCAAACAATAAAATTCCTATTCGTATAAAATCATAGTTAACTTTCACTTAATTGAATTTTTATTTTATTTGAACATAAGAGATCATTTAACTTTTGTTTAATTTAATTTTTATTTTATTTGAACATTTAATTAATATATTTGTTTTATTTAAGCTTTAGAGACAATTAAATTTTTATTTAATTGATTTTTTTATTTAAACATTAGAGACCGGCAAGTTTGCAAACCCTCAGGTTTTCTTGTCATGAACCAAACCTCGAAGGAAAAGGATTGGCTGATGCTTTTTGACAGTTTCAATGCAGCGTAAGATTTGCCTTTAAAATCGGGAGTTTTTATGTGTTCAGTTTCTTTCTGAGATGCTAGCAAATAGAGTATTAATATCATTCATTTTCTTAATTAATTTTTATAATATTTTGATGATTTCATAATCAAATTGTTTGCTTAAACATAAACAAAATCAGAATTATACAACAAAGATCAAATTTCAAGCGAGGTTGTTAGAAACAGAAATACAATTAAGTAGCAAAATGTTAAAAGAATATAATGGCACATAAAATAATCATTAAATTGAATTTAAAATTTTAATTGCTTTCATATTAGTAAACTTAAAACTGTTGAAAACTGAAAAAAAGATTGAACGAGCACCTAACAAGCATTCTCTTCCTTGATAACCAGGTTTGCAGGAGCAGAAAAATTCTCCAGAATTATTATAGCATTCTCCATAATTGAAACAAGGATTGTTCATACATTTTTTTATTGAAATCTTTTTATCGCAAACTTTTCCTAAAAAAAATGTTAATCACTGTAGCCTTGTAAATCATTCCATATGTTTTGAGACTATTAATTGCTATTGTTTAAATAGCAAATATAATAACATATATTTAAACAAATTCAACCGCCTAAACATTACAATAAATTATTAAACATTGTAATACGAATTTAATTTATTTAAAGTAATTTATTTAAAAATATGTAAAAAGCAGTTTGAACCAACCTTCAAAGCCAGCCGGGCATTGACAATGAAAGTTGTTTGGTCCAAGATGAATGCAGGAAGCTTTGTTAGCACACGGAATTTTGTCGCAAGGAAAATGTGAACATTCACCTGTAAGTTTATTAAAAGTAACATCAACATGTTGATATATAAAACCAAGCGACTTTAAGACATTCCTACTTATGGCATGTTCTTCAATTTTGTATTCAAAATCTTCATTTCTTAAATCATAAACCTTCTTCCCTTCTGAACTACTCAACTCAACCGTTTCAACGCATCCAAAAAAACTGCTGCTCAACCCTAAAGATTTCATGAAACTGAAATTGAAAAAATAGTTTTTTACTCAAATTGACAAAATGTATTTCTGCACTTTTTAAACATTATTTTTAATTAATTTATAATTATAAAAAAACAATATTCACAAAACCAATCTCACATACGCATCTGAAACATTTGGAG
>OZ022240.1:15617216-15624716 GCA_963978895.1 Erpobdella octoculata | reverse complement strand
AATTAAAATTTTACTATTTTTGATTTTTGTAAACAAATACAAAAACTGTTTTATAGTTTTTTTTATAATTTTTGCAACAGAAAAAGTAAATTAAAATTATTTCTTACAAAATCAAAATGTTTTAAATTTTTCACAACTGACCAATCCCTGAGCATCCATGTAGATTGAGTTGAAGACCGTTTGAACAGAGATCACACTTGGAACCTGTAACATGTGGCTTGCAAACGCACTTACCTGTCGTTTGGTCGCAGTCTTCTCTCACTGAGCCAAGCATGTTGCAGGCGCATGCTGTATAAATATAAATTACATTTACTATTCTTTAATATTTATTTTTATACTTTTTCGTTTTTAATTTTACAAATTTAATATTTTAAAAGGAGAAATACGGCTTACGCAAGCAGCCTGTATTTCCTTCAGCAATTCTGTTCATTCCCCAATAATTTGCCTCGCATCTGTCACACCGCAGACCCCCCACTCCTGGTTTACATGTGCACTGTCTTGTTGCTGGGTCACATGACCTTCCGTACGAGCCAATCGGCTTGCACTGGCAGGTCTCTGTTATAATTGAATACTACATAAAAAATATTTAGTAAATACAAATTATTTGATGAATAACAAACTTTCTTAAAAAGTCATAACTACAAATTCAATGTTTCTGACGTTTCAAATTTTTGAAAAATAAGTCCAAGCATTTTATATGCAAACTAGCGGGGGCACCCGCCGTTGCCCGGGGTTTTTAGAGGTTTTTCTAATGTTTGTCTCTATCGCTCCCGTTTCCTTCTCCGCTTTCCCGTTCCCGTCACGTTCCCGGTCACTTTTCCGCTCCCGATCGCTTCTCGCTCTCGGTCGTTTTCCAGCTCCCGGTTGCTTTCCCGTTCTCCGTCGCTTTCCCTTTCTCGCTCTATCTTTCGCTCTCAGTTGGCTTCCCGTTCCCGTTTTCGCAAATTTATGTATGTATATGTATGTGCATATATATATATATATATATATATATATATATATATATATATATATATATATATATATATATTTATTTATATACATATATATATATATATATATATATATATATATATATATATATATATATATATATATATATAGTTCCCGCTCCGCTCATTTTTTGACGAATTTCAAATTTTTTTTCTCTATATTTGATTCCCCTTGACTCTCAAGGTTGTGTGAAAATTTCATTACGATCGGATGAATAATGTAGCAATGCATAAAGGACATACATACATACATATATACAAACATTCATTTATATATTTATATAGATTATTACTTTGTGAGTTTTAATAACAAAGTTTTGATTTTTAAGAGTTTATCAGTTAATTTATCATCATTTTTGAGCTTTCAAATAATCTGAGCAGTACACTATATTTTGATTGTTGTAACTATTAAAACAATTTATTACAATATATTACGTATATTGTATTGTTAAATCCAAATTATTTTCTGCTATAATAACTCAAGAAAAAATTGTTTCATAAAGACAAACTTTGTGAACAAGATTTTTTTAAACATTTTAATTCAAAGCTTATCCATTAGCCATATTCAATTACGTCAGGTTTTTTTTAATTTAAACATTTCTTGACAAATTTAGAAATATTAAAACATTGATGTTAGCGCAACTTTCTAGAAATAAATATAATTTCATTAAATGATACAAAATTCGTATGACTGAAAAACATTAAAACAAGAAAACCAAAGTAAAAACTTTTGATAAAATGTTTTTCAAAAATGAAAATCTAATCATTTGAATCAAAAATCAAAAAGTTAGTATAAAAAAACAGAAAAACAAAAGATGAAATGAGGGAAGAAACTCAAAAATTACAAAAAAATATGAAAAAAACATTACAGAAATTGCGGGGAAAGAAAAACAAAAATTTGAAGAATTGGTTGATAAAAGAACATCGCCTTTCAAAGAAAAAAAGCAACAACTGGAAGTGAATGACGGCACATCGGAGACGGATGTAAAATCTCCTGGCAATAATTTGTTTGTTTTTTTGTGGGTTAGATGGTCACGAGTGATGTAGATTTAAAAAACAGATGAAAAAGAACATTTTAAATGAAAACAGTGATTATTCAACTTGTTGACAGTAAAAAAAGATTGTGCTCTTTTGCGGATAACCTCTTTGGACCTAGAACCTACTTACTATAAGCTACATTTCAAGATGTGGATTGTTACTAATAGCTGATGAGACATTTCTGCAAACGTTTGAACAATCCATGTTCCGTGTTAGGAGCAAATCATGTTGCTTTTGAATTGTTTTATTAATGGTTTGAATGTGCTGGTTTGAAGCCTGGCGTCAAAAAGATTTGAACAAACCTTGCTGGGAAAAACAAAGGCGCATCCAGGATGTTTTACGAGTTGTAAAATATTTTTAGACTCAATAAATTAAGATTCATCTTGTAAATTATTTCAAACAGCAAATATTTTGAATGCAACTAAACCTATATTGAGTTTAAAAGCAGAAAAACTTTATTTTAAATTTAAAAACGTATATATTTTCGAACATGTTAAAATTCCTTTTATATTAAAAAGTATAGGTACCTTTGGTGTTTATAGTCATTAATTTAAAATAAAGCCGACTGTTAGTGTCAAATTCATATACAAGTACACAAAATTAAACCATTTATTTTGTTTTCTGATGAAAAATATTTTAAATAAGTTTTTTGTGATATTAATATATGAAAAACTCCGACTATGTTCTAAAATAGGGGAGAGTTGCCTAGGAGGAGACGATTTTCAGACTTACTCTGTTGGTAGGCTTATTTTGTTTATTAACCACATTTTTTGCATCAGCCTTGTAGTTCATCTCAAACAGAAAGCTCACAGTGGCATTTTTAGTAAAGGTCTCAAAATGTTTCATCTTAGGCAACTCAATTCTTAAGTAAGACAGTCAAGGCAATTTATAAATCTAAATATTATTTTTATTTTTTTTTATTTTTCATTTTTTACTGGTAACATTTTTTTACTGGTAACATTTTTTTACTGGTAACATTTTGTTACTGTCAACAATTGCCTAGAATGTGACAAGGTTGAAATCTTCACTTTTATGGCATTTGAAACAAATTCTGCCAGATTTAATCATTTAACAAATTAATTAAAAAATAATGAACAAAAAATCAAAATTTTGATACTCTAGATACCAATAATGAAAACAAATGTTTAAGGTTCTGCTTGTTAACTAAATGAAATAAAACTCCATAAATCGTCGTCGCTTAAACAGTTTTAAAAATTTTAAGTTTTTGACTTTTTTACAGCCGTGTACGTGCTCAGCAAGTGCATTAATTGTAGAAGAGACAAAATCCACTTGCAGAAAATCTATTTTTTTACAACGCTTATATTAATTTGCAACGTTGTTTACTTGCTTCATCGCTGAGTGCAAATAAGCACATCGACAGTGTTTGTTTGTAATTTGTTTGTTTCAGCTCAACGTCGAGTGCAAATAAGCACATCCACACAAACAATGTTAACAGTAAAAAATAAAAAATGAAAAAAAATAAAAATAATATTTAGATTTATAAAAAATACTCACTAAAAAATAAAAAATAATATAAAGTATACAATTTTGTTTAAACAAGGCTTGTATACTAATGTACTAAAATGTTAAAAATAATAATAATGTGTACAAATTAACATTTTTTGAACTAAATTTTTTGTCTCAAATATAAGAGCGTTGGGCGTTATCTATATAATATCTATAACCTATTATCTATATATTATCTATGTCCTACTATCGCCCAACGCTTCAATCTATCAAACAAAACGTTTAGTTCAAAAAATTTTAATATGTACACATTATTATTATTTTTAACATTTTAGTAAATTAGTATACTAGCGTTGTTTAAAAATATAGATATTTTTTATACTTTGTATTATTGTTACAACGCTTATATTAACTTGCACCGTTGTTTGTTTGTAATTTATTTGTTTAGCGTCGAGTGCGAATAAACATATCGACGTTGTTTGTTTTTTTTGTTTCATCGCAACGTCGAGTGCGAATAAAATCATGAGTGTGAATAAAAACATCGAGTGCGAATAAACACATCGATTGTGAATAAGCACATCAACTACAACTCAGCGCAGGGTTAATATAAGAGCGTTGAGCGTTATCTATATAATATCTATAACCTACTATCTTTATAATATCTATAACCTACTATCGCTCAACGCTTTAATCATCCAAACGAAACGTTTAGTTCAAAAGATGTTAATATGTAAACATTATAATTATTTTTAACATTTTAGTACATTAATATACAAACGCTGTTTAAATTTTTTATACTTTATATTATTTTTATTTGCTCTTTGTGAACGGCTCACAACAAACGAGACACCAATACTTTTAGAATGTGATGCATGGCCATTTAAAGTAAAACAACTGATTTAACAATGGCTGGCTTAACATTGTCGGTAAAGTGCTGTAAATACTGTTTGAATATTTCATATCTGTTTCTTGCCATGATTTTCGCTGTGATTTTTTTAAATGACATCCTGCAATTGCACATAAATCTAAATAATTTTAATTTCTATTAAAAAATGCAACTTGAGCACAAATTAATGCAGTAAAGGACATGCAACCAGTGTTATTTTAGATTTTTCATAATTCTCACAAACAAAGAGTAATTAAAGTTTACCTTGAATTAAGAAATCCGAAAAAATAGCACACAATTTCTCTAATAACTCTTATAATACCATTCTTGTTTTTCCCCTTAAACAAAAAGAGAGGCAAACAATGCAGAAGCTATAATTGAAAGTGAAATTTCAGTTTAAATCAGAACCATCGGGATGTTATAGACTCTGTCTAAGCTTATAAAGCATATTATCTTATGTACCTCTCCCTACTACGAATGGCCTACAATTTTATAATCTAATATATAAAAATTAGATTATGTATGTAAGCATGTTCGGATGTCTTTTATGCATAGCTACACCATTCATCCGATCGTAATGCAATTTTCCCACAAGCTTGGGAGGCAATAGGAGAAGGTTTTTGTAAAAGAAATTGAAGTCGGACAAAAAGTGAGCGGAGGGGGTCCAAAAAACCTTTACAGGACAAAAGTGCCTATGTACGACCCTCAAAGGTAAATGTGTACTAAAATTCAAATTTAGTTTACGTAACAACGTTTGAAGGCTTCAAGCAACTTTTAGCCAGTTTTAGCAAATCTATTTTACGTTTTGGTGGGCTTAAAGAAGTTAAGAGGGAATGTAAAAGAGAAAATGAGCGAAAGCGGGAACAGGAACGGGAGAGCAAGCGTGAGTGGGAAGGGGAAAGCAACCGGGAACGAAATAGGAGCGGGAAAGCAATCGGGGACGGGAAAGCGACCGGGAGCGGAAAAGCGACCGGGAGCGGAAAAGCGACCGGGAACGGGAGAGCGAACGGGAGCGAGAAAGCAAACGGGGAAGGATACGGGAGCAAAAGAGTCAAACATTAGAAAAACTTCTAAAAACCCCGAGCAACGCCGGGTACCCCGCTAATTGCTAATATGCAAAGGTAATTTTGCGTTCTTATCTAAATTAAAAACAGTTAGTCAATATATTTTCATAAATAATCTTTTAAGAGCTTTGGGGGGGGGAAGATTATTGTTTGGTTTTAATTGGGTTTGAAAAGTTATAACATAACAAACAACATAACAAAAGGTAACGTAACAAAACATAACATAAAGGAAATTGATGGACGTAAACAATCTATGTATGTATATATGTATGTATGTATGTATGTATGTATGTATGTATGTATGTATGTATGTATGTATGTATGTACTAGCAGTGCCCGTAGCGGCTTCGCTCGCATGAAATTAGAGAGTTTGAACCGTGCATCCATAGTAGAGATCAATTTTTTAGGTCTCGGCTGGGCCCGTCGACAACTTAGCCCAGCCCGTTTTAAAAACCTAAACTCCTGGCCCGGAACAGCCCGTTTGAATTAGGCCCGGCCCATTCTTACAGGCCTAGAAGTTCTATATACTTGATGAAAAACTTCGGCCCGTCCCACCTTGACTTCAGGTTTGGCCCGGCCCAACTGAAGACCCTAAAATCACTAAAATATCTATATACTTGGTGAAAAACCTCGGCCCGTCCCACTTTGATTTAAGGTTTGGCCTGGCCCGTGTGAAGACTCTAAAACAACGGCTTGGCCCAACCGGTGATAAACTGGACTTAGCTACTTTTAACCTGCACAAAACTTCAAAATACTAATTTTTAAATTTTTACATTTGTAGCACTTACAGTTTCTGAGTAGCAGTTATTTTGAAATCAAATAACCCTTATTTCCACCCCACATTTGAGGTCCTGGAAACCAAATTTTTAAAAAATGCTGAAACACTTATATCATTATTTTTTGAGTAAATACTAAATACTAATTTTGACATCTGTAGCATTCACAGTTTTTAAGTAGCAGTTACTTTAAAAACCAAAAAACCTTTTTCCACCCCACATTTGAGATCATGAAAACCAAAATTTCATATATCCTTATTTTTAGAGTAGAAACTAAATACTAATTTTTACTTTTGTAGCATTTACAGTTTTTGAGTAGCAGTTACTTTAAACACCAAGTAACCCAATTTTCCACCCCACATTTGAGGTCCTGAAAACCTAATTTTCAAAAAATAGTGAAACACGTATATCATTATTTTTAGAGTAGAAACTAAATACTAATTTTTACTTTTGTAGCATTTACAGTTTTTGAGTATCAGTTACTTTAAAAACCAAGTAATCTTATTGTCCAGCCCAAATTTAAGGTCCTGGAAACCAAATTTATAAAAAAATGGTGAAACACGTATATCTTTATTTTTAGAATAGAAACTAAATACTAATTTTTAAATCTGTGGTATTTACAGTTTTTGAGTAGCAGTTACTTTAAACAACAAATAACCCTATTTTCCACCCCACATTTGAAGTCCTGGAAATCAAATTTTCAAAAAATGCTAAAACACGTATTTCATTATTTTTGGAGTAGAAACTAAATACTAATTTTTACTCCTGTAGCATTAACAGTTTTTGAGTAGAAGCTACTTTAAAAACCAAATAACCCAATTTTCCAACCCACATTTGAGGTACGGGAAACCGAATTTTCAAAAATTGGTGAAACACGTATCTATTTATTTTTTAAAAAGAATCTATATACCAAGTTTCAAAATCTCATTTTTGGTTTTCGAGATATACATTGTTTTAGAAAAAAGTTTGTTTTCCAGTTTTTTCCCCTCAGGAGCAAAATTTTCAAAAATCCTTTCTTAGCGGATGTTTACGCTATAAAAGTAATATAAGTTCCAAATTTCACGTTCCTAGGATGAGGCGTTTGAGCTCGGCGTTGATTATCATTCAGTCATCTGTCAGTCAGTCAGTCAGGACATGTTCTTTTATATATATAGACTAGCAGTGCCCGTAGCGGCTTCGCTCGCATGAAATTTGAGAATTTGAACCGTAGAATTTGAACATAGTAGAGTACTGCACGGATCAAGTTTTTAGGTCTCGGCCCGTCGACAACTTGGCCC
>OZ022240.1:15607216-15612216 GCA_963978895.1 Erpobdella octoculata | reverse complement strand
CTGGATTTCTGCCAACAAAATACAAAATTATTGCCACCTTGGAGTCACACCGTGTTTTTAAAATCCTCATTTTATTCAATTAAAAAAAAAATTGCTACAGAGCCCAATGCAAACTGTTTTTTTTTTCATTTGGAAATTCTGAGTAACTTTTAAATTGTTAATTATTTTTGTTTTGAAAAAATTAAATAGTAAATCTAAATTGGTTTAATTCAGAACAGCTAAAACTTTAAAAAGTTGCATCCCATTAGAAATTGTGTTTTGTGAAGTACTAGTAGTCGTTCAGCATCTGAAGAGATACTTAGAACAGCATATCCATTATTGGTTAGCAGCATCTGTCACTGAACAGATTGCATTATTTAAATATATTCAGCCAATAAAAAATAACGATAAGCAGAATGAGTTTGAAATCGTGTTAAAATGTGGAATGGGCCAAACTTCTCAGTGTCAAGAAGAAAACATCATTGTGGTGCAAGATGTTCGTCAATAGCTTATTGAAACAAATGATAGTAATCTTAACTAAAAGTTGAATTTATCTAAAAAAAAATGTAAATGTTTGATAATTTATTGAGCGCTTTTTCCGCTTTGTTCAAAGGCGCTGTTCTTTTACATGCCCCACGGAGAGAACGATTTTAACCGCTAAGTTTTCCGTTGACATGGGCTACTAGGCAGTGAGTGGAAGTCGAACCGTGGAGCTTTCACATTCAAGGCTAACGCTCTACCAACTCAGCTAACCTAGTATCTGATAGATTATCAGTCACAAGTATTAGAATATTGTGTTTTTATTCATTTATTATAAAAAAAATATTTCAGAGTTTCTCAGGTTATTGAATTACAAAACCTTTTTGCTAAAACAAAAATTGATTTTTTTTACTTTTTTTTAATAATAAGAATTCTAAGTCAAAAGTGCTTACTAACATTAAATTGCATATACAATTTTTTAAAATTATTATTTGCTGTCAAGTCATTTATAATATAGAAATTAAAAAAGTGGAAAATTATATTTCTTTTTACTTGCTTCTCCACTACGCTGTTAATTTGTTAAAACTATTAAATAAAATTTTATTAATTTATTCATCGAAAACTTTTTTTTAGCTTCAATTTTTTTTAAAAAATGAGATATAACAAACAATTTAAAATGCAATGTGGAGCGCTCAATTGAAATGCAATTATAAAATTTATTTTAAAACCCCATTGCATCAATATTAGTTGTCTTTTAATCTCGAACAAAACGTTTTTTTTTAGAAAAACCTGGGTTGCTTTATAAAATTGTTTTATGGTAAAAAATGAAATACTTTAGTAGGAGATATTTAACATTTTATAAATCAATTTAAAATTTTTTTAGGATGTGTGAATTTGTTTAAAATAATTATCATTCTATAAAAATTTTTAAATTTATGAAATTTTTAGGATGTGTGAATTTGTTTAAAATAATTATCATTCTATAAAAATTTTAAAATTTATGGAATCCAGTAAAACGCAGCAAAAAATAAAAATTTGAAAAAATTCAAAGTTTAACAAAAAACAATTTAGTTTTATCTTAATTATGTAAAGTTTAACCAAAGGATAATCGGTATATTAAAATATTTTTACATTTTATTAAAACAAAGTACATTTTATTAAAATAATTGTTAATTTATCAAAATAGTTAGAAAAAACTAAAAGATATTGTGCAACTTTTACTGAATGTTATTAAAGGTTTAATGGCACAATGTAACCTGTAATAATAAATCTGTCAAGTTTAATTGAAATTAAGTTAAACCTGATATTA
This sequence comes from Erpobdella octoculata, assembly GCA_963978895.1. Lineage (NCBI taxonomy): Eukaryota > Metazoa > Annelida > Clitellata > Hirudinida > Erpobdellidae > Erpobdella > Erpobdella octoculata. The sequence goes on along the minus strand of OZ022240.1, from coordinate 15,610,448 downwards.
TTGGTTACATAAATACAAACTAACATCAGATTCTTGTTACATAAATACAAACTAACATAATATTTTTGTTACATAGATAAAAACTAACATCAGATACATAAATACAAACTAACATGATATTCTAGTTACATAAATACAAACTAACATTAGATTCTTGTTACACGGGAGTGAACAGGTACACTCAGAATGTCCTAATTTGTTTACAACACAAACTCCTCCGAATCTGCAGCTGTATTCGTTGCAAGCAGCTTCTAAAAAAAACAAAAATTATTTCTAAACTTCTAAACTTATATTTAATTTGAATAATGCAACAATCTACAATCCAATGCAAATCTTACAGAAACAAACATAACATAATTAGATTTGTATCACAAAGTCTGTAAAAGTAAAAAAAGTAAATTAAATTGCAAGGGGACATTCTAAACAACAATCAACATTTAAAAACTGAAATTTAATTTGATCCAGATTAAATCAGGCTTTTCAGTTTAAATATTTGTTTAAATAATTACTTGTTTGTGTATTTATTTGTCTGTTTATTTTAATTAAATACATTTACTAAACACACACACTTTTCATATCACATTGTATTTTGTATTGATAAATTATTACTTAAATGTTTTTGAAAGCAATTAAAATATGGTTTTTGATGCTTAGTTTAAAATGGTGGAAGCTGCATTGTAGAAGTTTGAATTTTTTTTATTTGGAGGTGGTCCAACACAAGCTGAATCAAAATCGGCCTGTGATCCGCATGGCCAGAAACACAGATTGTTCGTCACATCACTTGTTACAATAAATAATACTTATTATCTATTTGATTATACATTTTAATATTTTATTAATAACTAAAACATGAATTTAAAACCTTTAACTATTCCATGTTCGAAACAAGGACCCAAATGAACGGCGAAAATATCTTTTTTGGTGAGGCAAATTTCTCGGTTCAAATGGCAATCATTGATGTACGTGAAGCCCTCATTTGAACACACGGGATCTTTCATTGGTGGACAATTCATACATTTGTCAACATCTGCTTCACAACGTCCTTGTTTACAATCTACAGATAATAATATAAATTCAATTTATTTACTGTTTATTAATATAATACGTATTTATGATTAATATAAAATGTACCTATATTTAGTATAATGTAATATGTACTTATTATATATTAGTATAATATAATATGTACATTAATTTAATATAATATCCATCCATACATTAGTATAATATAATATGTACTCATTTACTAATATAATAAAATATAATATAATAATGTACAGGTGCCAATGCATTAAAAAAATTTAAATTGTAGTCATAAAACACGTGTCATTTTTAGTTTTTTAAATTATTTTAAAAAATAATAAATATATAAAGATTTGTTCAGTGCAAAAAAAACGATAAATTTGAATTTTGAATTTTTTGTTTCAGTAGTTGAAAAATATAATTCAACAAAAAATTCTAAAGCAAACTTATTTTTTATTATTTTTAAACTTTTAACAAAAAATTAATACTTATGCGTTCGAATAATAAACAATATAATATATGTAAAGGTTGTATACGTTATACAAAGCTCATCTTCAATCATACCATGCAACTGCACTTCTTGCGACATGCTTTTGTCTTCCAATCTTTTTATTACAGCATTATATTCATTTATAAAACCACATTTGCAATCATTTATGGAACATTCTTTTTTCTCCCCTTCTCTTTCTCTTTTTTTCTTTTCCTTTCTTTTTCTCTGCTGTTTTTTATTTTATTTATTTTGTTATTCTAATGTTTTGTTTTTTTTCATGTTTTTTTTTCATTTTTTCTTTTTTCAAACGTTTTTCTTTTTCTCTTGGTTGTTTTTTTCTCGAAAAAAATAAAAAATAATTAAATTTAAGTAACATCCTATAGTCATATAATGGTTGAAATTGGATCTAATTGACAGTTTTATATAACTTTTAAAAACAATTTTAATGAAATGAATAAAGCGCTCTTTTGCTGTCGAAGGCTTGTGTGACGCTGCATATGAAGCTGGCAACACGATTTAATTTTATATGCGCTCTCATAAATTGGCATCAACCGCAAAGCCCCGGGCGCCCATGGGGGCTTGAGCGGCAATTTAGAGAAAAGGACAACTTTTTTTCTTTTCATTTGCCGACTTTTCTTGTTACAGAGAGCTTGAATGGATCTCCATGTTATCTTCTTTTTTTGTTTTTTTTATTTTTGTTTTTTTTTCTGCTATTTCATGATGGAATTATTTCCAGTATCAAATGAAAGGTTTTTGATGTTAGGACAAAAGGAAAGAAAAAAAAATAGCAAGAAAAAGCAAGAGAGAGAGATAGCAAGAAGGAGAAAAAAAGAAAGAAGGTTTCAGTGGGATGAATAAAAATAGCGTGACCACGTGATCACTTGTTTCAGTTGTTTTTTTTTCATTTACGGTTGTGTAGTTTTTGTTTTCATATAAAAGTTTCCAGTCAGGCGCCACCGTGTTTTTCTGACCGAAAAGTTCAATTCACGCACAGAAGTTGTTTTCATAAAACTTTAGAAAAAGTTTTATTATTTTCATAAAACGTCAAAATGTCGACCACACACGATTCTTGTTGTGAGTTTGTTATTATATTTGTATATTAAAAATGCTTGAGAAATTTAAAATAATTTTATTATTTCCTTGCTTGCATATAAAGACTTTATACTAATGATAGTATTATTTCAAAAAAATTTATGAACTTTCAATTTAATTTAGGTAATTGAAAAAAACTTACAACCTTGACATTGACCTCTATGTAGGACAAAAATAGACTTTCTTTGACGACACGAGGTCACTTTTAGTTCACATTCATTCAAGTAGGTCACATGATCACTCCCACACACTTTGTCTTCAACCTTACAATTAAATAAAACGCTTTGAAATTGTCGAAAAAGAAACATGAAACGTGATATTCCACTTTAAATATATCCATACTACTAAGAACGGAATGGACTTGGAATCGATTAAATGTAAACCAGGCTCTAGTGGTGGTTTGTGATGAAAACAACTTACTAGAGATTACCGGGGTTTTTGAAATTTATATTTTGGAAAAACCTGATATTTTCTGTTTCAAAACTTCTGTTTTAATAAAAAAAACCTCATAAAATTTTGATTCTTTAGAGTTGTTAAAATGATAATATGTGTACCTGGACACACCAGGTAGGGCAGACACATCTGGTCTGTTGTGCACCGGCACTGTTTTCACAAATTGAGAAAAAT
>OZ022240.1:15457216-15602216 GCA_963978895.1 Erpobdella octoculata | reverse complement strand
CTCATATAAATATGTATGCGAACATAAATTTTAATTTCTGATGCAATTCTGCATAAAAAATCATTCAAGCAGAAGATAGAGCTGTCGTTCTAATCCAGGAACAAATTTAATCATAGAAAGGAAACTTTTGTATTTTAATGTACGTATTCAAAATGTGAACAAATAGGAATATTTTTTATTACATTATTAAAAATTTGATTCACTTTTAAATCCCGGAAGCGCTCGAGTTGTTTACAAATGACAGATGAAACTACTTACCGCAGACGCCGAAGTGTTTAATGGTGAGATTGAGACCAGGTTCGTTGCACGATGCTTGTTTCAAGAAGCACTGGTTGTCGTAAGTTTTGTGATCGCTGGCACATACGGGTTTCATGGATTCCTGGCATCTCCAGGGACATACACACGAAACAATCATCCCTTCTTGATTTATACGACACCTCTGGTCTCGAGAGCACGACAAATTCTTACACGGCTGATCGCCTGCAAGAGTTTTTGTAATAATTTTTTCCCATCGAATATTTCACTACAAAAAATTTCGGCTATTTGTGTGCGCGTTTCTGTGATTTACTGTTCAAGATTGCATAAAGTTTGAAGAGATTAGTTTTATTCAGAAATAAAAAGCAGTTGTAAATTCGTCTGTAGAAAATTTCTAAATATTTCTGGTTTGAGGGCTAAAAATAACAGTATGCAAGTTGAAATTTGTGTCATAGGTCATTTAGAGGCCACGATCACTATATATTGAACTCGACCTTTTGAGAAGCAGAAAATAAATCCTAGCATGAATTTATGATAAACCTCACTACTTTGCGTCATATGATTGTAATAAGATAATACTTGTAATTTTCATATCTTGTCACATGAAAAAATTATGGTGAGAAGGATAGGATGAGAAAGACACTGAAATAATTGTTGGGGGAGAAATTTGGGGTGAAAAAAATTAAATGAGAAGGACAGGGTGATAGGTGTAAAAAGGGTAGGGTAAGAACATTGGGGATGAGCTGTGTAGGAGAAAAGAATAGAATGAAAAGAGTAAAAAAAAAAAAGTTAGAATGAAAAAGTTAGGGTAAGAAGGGTAGGGTAAAAAGTTTAGAGATTGAAAGGTAATGTGAACATTTATGGTTGAGAAAGTGGAGAGAAAAAACATAAAATAAAAACTAAAATTTACAGAACATTTTCAATTTTTTATTGGCGATTTGTTTGTAACACATTGCTGTGAAAACTGCACGTAAAATTTTTCTTAAAGCATTTGATCAAAATAATAGCGACAGTTAGCCGAAAGGTTAATCCTTATGATTAGAATTTAGATCCCGGTTTGACTTCAGGTGCATCTATCAAATGGGTCAATTTAACTTTGCAGTTTTGTGCCTACTAGAAAAAAAAAGGTTGGCAGAGAAGTAGCTGATTTTGTCAAAGTGGTGATTCATCAGCTGTTTGTAACAATTAAATAAAAAAATGACTTTATAAAAATATTATTTTGAATTAATTTAAATTTTAAGAATAAACAAAATAATGTTCTTCAAACTGTTAAAACAATATACATATGTGAAGAACAGCAATCATTTAGAGCCTAATTTATGTAAATGTTGAAGTTTTAAAACAGTTGAAGAGCATTCTGTTGTCATATTGATTTGAATCAATCATAATTTCATTCGATGGTATGTAAAATAATGAAGTTAACAATTTTTCTTTTAGTCGCTTAGTACACACACACACTCCACCCACACACACACACAACACAAATATATATATATATATATATATATATATATATATATATATATATATATATATATATATAAGTTTAAGTTTAAGTTTATTTGGATTTCAAGCGCCCTTTTGTGTAACACCTCAGGGCTCCTTTTACAATAAAATCAACAAAACAAAACAATAAAAATAAAACAAAAAAAATAATATAAAACACAAAAATCAGCATGTCAGGAAAAATGAAATAATTTCTCTCTGATCATCAATTTGGATAGGATTTCGCAAACAGAAATGTCTTTAGCTCGGCCTTGAATAAACTCAATGTAGTGGCTTCTCGGATGCTGGCAGGCAACATGTTCCATGTTGCCGGTCCTGCTATACTGAAGGCTCGACTGCCGTAAGTTTTTGTTCGAGTTATGGGAACAACTAGATCACCACGACTAGCAGATCTGTGACGAGATAAGTAAGAATTTTTATCAGACACAGTGACACACAGCTCTTGCAAATATGAGGGGGCTTCGCCATGGAGCGCCTTGTAGACTAAAGTCCCAATTTTGAAAGTAATTCGCTCAGAGATACGCAGCCACCGGAGTTCAGTTTTCATTATTGCAGTCACATGATTATGTTTCTTTAGTCCACCAAAAAGACGAGCAGCTGCATTTTGAATACGTTGAATCTTTCCAACAGCACTAAGAGGTAAGCATGTAAATAGAGAGTTGCAGTAGTCAAGTCTACTTACAACAAACGAATGCAGCAGGAGACGTGTTGCTTCACTTGTCAGAGACCTTCGTATGGTTCTAAGTTGTCGTAGTTGGAAAAAACAGGTTTTTGACAGTTTAGATATATGATCTTTCATGGAAAGCTCAGAATCGACATAAACACCTAGGTTTCGAACAACTTCTGTGGGGGCAACCAAAGCCCCAGCAACTAACAAGGCTTTTGCTTTACTCTGTTGCAACTTTGATCTTGCACCTATCCAGATTAATTCAGTCTTATCGCCATTCAGTTTTAGACGATTAGAAGCCATCCACTGTTCAATGTTCTCTATGCAGGGCAATAAGCGAAGGTGAACATTCTCCGCATCATCAACAGAGCAGTGAACATATGTTTGGGTGTCGTCGGCATAGCAGTGTCCCTCGAGTCCAGAACGATGAATAATTTTAAGTAAATCAGTGGTGTACAATAGAAAGAGTAGTGGGCCCAAGACTGATCCCTTGGGTACTCCACTACTAAGCGACACGGACAATGACAAGTTCCCACCCACACTAACCCGTTGCGTGCGGTTAGTTAAATATGAAATAATCCATTTTAAGACAACTCCACAGATGCCATGAATTTTTTCAAGTCTCTCAATAAGGATTCCATGGTCAACAGTATCAAATGCGGCACTCAGATCTAAGAGACTCAGTAGCGACACCTTACCACTATCAGTAGCAACTGCCAGATCATTCACTACTTTGAGTAGTGCAGATTCTGTAGATTAAAACCGGCGATACGCAGATTGGTTCGATGGGAGACTGCAAGAAAGACCTAGATGTACATTCAATCGTTTAGCAACAATCCGCTCTACCAGTTTTGACATAAAGGTCAGGTTAGAGACTGGTCGATAGCTCTTCATGTCAGCAGGGTCAAATATATATTTATATATATATATATATATATATATATATATATATATATATATATATATATATATATATATATATATATATATATATATATATATATATATATATATATATATATATATATTTCTTTTAGGCATGCTCTGTTAAAAATGATAGACCACTTTGCGTTGATACGTTTTTTCACCAAGCTTTCAAAATCTCTTGAATTCATGATAACTACGCTTTTTTAAATAGATTTATTAAAAACGAGGGCTGACCGATCGGTTTCGCAGAAAAGCATCTTCGGAGCCCTTTAAATTATGAAGTTAAAATGTATTTACTATAATGCGAAAATAGAATGAAACTATAAAACGACAAGAATAAACGTTAATGAAAACTGAAATAGAAAAACAACGTATGGAAAGTGGAAAGCAAGATATAAAAGGTAGGTAACTAACGTACAAGATTAGTAAAAACCGAAGCGGAAAATAATTGTAAACAAAACGAAAACATGGCGATAGTGGCCGCAGCGCAGGTATTTACGCGACTATGCACTAGGTAATTGTTGTCAGGTGCGCGCAATCAGGCTAGGTACGTCTACCGCGTCGTATTGTTATATTAACGTTGTTGACAAGTCGAGCAAATAGCTGGAAAGAAGACACGGACTCCACCGGAAGACGGTCATCGGACAAGTCACCAACGCCGCGGCTACGCACACTTTCAGGACTGGAGTTATCACGTGATGGGGATCCATGGACGGGACACAGGCCCTGGCCATCATTGCCGACGACGTCAGCGATCGGAAGGTGAGCAGGAGTAAGAGGGCCGACTCCTTGGTTGCCACGAGAAATAAAGTTGTCCTCGCCGCTCACCGATGAAACCAGATGAACATTGTTAAGAACGTCGGTTGTCGGAGTCAGAGAACGAATGGCGATTAGAGTGTCTTCTTCTGGGTCGCCAAAAGAAACGGAATTGTTTTCGCCGGTGGCCATCTGAACTTCTTTAACTTCATTAAGAACGTCTGTAGTTTGATGGCTAACGGTAATTGGAGTGTCAACTTCTTGGTCACTACAAGAAGCGGAATTCTCTTCGCTGCATACGGCCAGATCGTGGTCGATGTTGCCAAGAACGTCGGCAGACGGAAGACAAGTGGTGATTACAGGGTCGACTGGTCTGTCGCCACAGGAAGTAGAAACCACCTCACCACCGACTTTTGAAACATGAGAGTGAGCGCACACATTCGAAGTATGGCGTGGCTCATCCGCACGCGAAGTCGTTTCACTTGCGGAGTTATGAGTGACGGGATAGACGTTAGCACAGCCGCCGTCTGCACCACAATGTAGCAGCAAGGTACGTCCGAACTTGTCGTCGTGGATATTTATGCTAGGTCGTTGCTGAGAGATCATCAACGCCTCTTTAATTTTGAGACGATTAGGATCAAGGTCGTAAGAGACAACCTCGGTGTTGTCGCGAAGCATTTTTTGGTTTGGCTTAGAGCCGTGGAATTTGACAAAATGCGCGTGTAGACTCCCACCCTGTGTGTGCATCGTCAGACGGCGAGAGAGTGTTGTCCGAGTGTGGCCGATGTAGGTTTCAAGATTATTGTGAGCATATGGGCAAGTAAACTTGTAGACGACGTTTTTTCTCTGCAAAACGCCGCCGTTAATGGGGCTATTTCTCAGAACCAGGTTATGGGTTTTCAAGTTTTTGTAGTAGATGTGCAGTTTTAACTCCTCGGATGAAGGATTGGAAACTTTAACGTTGTCATAGATTATATTTCTTAATACTTTTTCATCCTGTTTGTAGTTGTCGTGCATTTGAGCACAATAGAAGATGGAAAGGAATGACTTATTAGATTGCTCTGTGGTTGCTGATTTATTAACTTTTCGAGCAACGAACTTTTTTATAGTTTTGTCGACCATTGTATTTGAGAAATTGTTGTTAATAAGGAGAGCTTTTATTCTTTTGAGTTCAGCATCAAAGTCGTTCCAATTGTCAGAGTAGTTGTAGGCACGATTTAGATAACCGGTAATTACACTGGTTTTGTACCTTTCAGGGCAGTAGCTATCGCCACTTAGACAATCGCCACCACTTGTTGGTTTTGTGTATACAGTTGATCTAAAACCGTGTTCGGTTTGCGTGAGCAGAAGATCAAGGTACGCCAACTGCTTGTTAAAATTGCTGACCTCCGTTGTGAACTTTAGAACGGAGTTTAGTTGTAGTTGTTGTTGTAGTTTTTCGAGATATGATACGTCGTGACATAGAACGATAATATCGTCAACGTAACGAGCGTATAACAAAGGTTTTGTAAACGTACTGAAAACCTTGTTTTCAAGGTGACTCATATAGAATTCAGCGAACGTGGGTCCGAGGGGTGAGCCCATTGCGACGCCGTCTAATTGAACGTAAAGTTCACCGTTAGGATGACGAAAAGGAGTATCAAGAGTGCATAAGGACAAAATCTTCTTCAACGTTTGTTTATTGATAGAAGGTGCCTTTAGCGATGGGTTTTCGTAAACACAATCTATGATGATATCGATTGTTTTTCTGACTGGAACGTTAGTGAACAGACTTTCAACGTCGAGAGAAGCCAAAAGTCCATCACAGTTTTTAACAGTTCTAAGCAATCCAATAAAGTCATTCGTTGATTTCAAAGAGTAGCGACTAGGAAGATAAGGAGTTATTATTTTGTTGATCGTTTTAGCTAATTGGTAAGTTGGTGTAGGACATTGGGATATGATTGGCCTCAATGGATGGTCGGGTTTATGGAGTTTGACGTTACCATAGAGATAAGCTGGGGAATAATCGCCAATAATCTGAGAAATCTTTTTATCCTGTAAGTCAGAATTAGCAAGTCCAATGAGCCTGTTGGCTTCTTTTTTAATTAAAGAAGTTGGATCGCGTTTGATTTTTCGAAACTTAGTTTCATCGGATAGAATAGAATTGAGTTTATTAAAATAATCAACTTTATTCAAGACAACGTAAGTAGATGACTTGTCAGATTTTCTTAAAACGATGTCGGGATTATTTTTAATAGATTTATGAGCTTCTATGAGACGTTTTGGAAGAGTTGAAAGTTTTCTATTTCTATGCAAGTGGCTTTCAGCACGAAGAAATGCCTCGAAACCAGGATTTACGATTACACGGCGGCTAACAGCCAAATGTAAAATCTGCTCGTATAGAATTTCAAGTTCGGTTTGTTTGATGAGAGGATTGTAACGGCTACCAATGTGGCAGTTGAAACCCAGCTGTAGAAAATCAGTTTCGTCTTTTTTTAAGGAGTAATCAGACAGATTAACATAGTGTAGAACGTTGTTTTTCAAGAGATAGTGGTCGCCATAAAGTCTAGACAATTTATCGGTTATGGCGTTTCTTTTTTTAGCGTCGTAGTTATCAGAAAATAATTTTATTTGCTGTTGCAGGCTGTTATTTTCCTCGGAAAGTGTTGTCAAACATTGGTCATATCTTTGATCTAATATAGAAAACTTCTCTTCAGCAGCCTCCAACTCGTCGGCAATGAATTGACTACCTGAGATTGGAGATTTCTTGTTAAATGCCTTTTTAGAGCGTAAATAATTTTGAACGTATTTCGGCATAATGTTTTCTTTTAGGCATGCTCTGTTAAAAATGATAGACCACTTTGCGTTGATACGTTTTTTCACCAAGCTTTCAAAATCTCTTGAATTCATGATAACTACGCTTTTTTAAATAGATTTATTAAAAACGAGGGCTGACCGATCGGTTTCGCAGAAAAGCATCTTCGGAGCCCTTTAAATTATGAAGTTAAAATGTATTTACTATAATGCGAAAATAGAATGAAACTATAAAACGACAAGAATAAACGTTAATGAAAACTGAAATAGAAAAACAACGTATGGAAAGTGGAAAGCAAGATATAAAAGGTAGGTAACTAACGTACAAGATTAGTAAAAACCGAAGCGGAAAATAATTGTAAACAAAACGAAAACATGGCGATAGTGGCCGCAGCGCAGGTATTTACGCGACTATGCACTAGGTAATTGTTGTCAGGTGCGCGCAATCAGGCTAGGTACGTCTACCGCGTCGTATTGTTATATTAACGTTGTTGACAAGTCGAGCAAATAGCTGGAAAGAAGACACGGACTCCACCGGAAGAAAACCCATAACCTGGTTCTGAGAAATAGCCCCATTAACGGCGGCGTTTTGCAGAGAAAAAACGTCGTCTACAAGTTTACTTGCCCATATGCTCACAATAATCTTGAAACCTACATCGGCCACACTCGGACAACACTCTCTCGCCGTCTGACGATGCACACACAGGGTGGGAGTCTACACGCGCATTTTGTCAAATTCCACGGCTCTAAGCCAAACCAAAAAATGCTTCGCGACAACACCGAGGTTGTCTCTTACGACCTTGATCCTAATCGTCTCAAAATTAAAGAGGCGTTGATGATCTCTCAGCAACGACCTAGCATAAATATCCACGACGACAAGTTCGGACGTACCTTGCTGCTACATTGTGGTGCAGACGGCGGCTGTGCTAACGTCTATCCCGTCACTCATAACTCCGCAAGTGAAACGACTTCGCGTGCGGATGAGCCACGCCATACTTCGAATGTGTGCGCTCACTCTCATGTTTCAAAAGTCGGTGGTGAGGTGGTTTCTACTTCCTGTGGCGACAGACCAGTCGACCCTGTAATCACCACTTGTCTTCCGTCTGCCGACGTTCTTGGCAACATCGACCACGATCTGGCCGTATGCAGCGAAGAGAATTCCGCTTCTTGTAGTGACCAAGAAGTTGACACTCCAATTACCGTTAGCCATCAAACTACAGACGTTCTTAATGAAGTTAAAGAAGTTCAGATGGCCACCGGCAAAAACAATTCCGTTTCTTTTGGCGACCCAGAAGAAGACACTCTAATCGCCATTCGTTCTCTGACTCCGACAACCGACGTTCTTAACAATGTTCATCTGGTTTCATCGGTGAGCGGCGAGGACAACTTTATTTCTCGTGGCAACCAAGGAGTCGGCTCTCTTACTCCTGCTCACCTTCCGATCGCTGACGTCGTCGGCAATGATGGCCAGGGCCTGTGTCCCGTCCATGGATCCCCATCACGTGATAACTCCAGTCCTGAAAGTGTGCGTAGCCGCGGCGTTGGTGACTTGTCCGATGACCGTCTTCCGGTGGAGTCCGTGTCTTCTTTCCAGCTATTTGCTCGACTTGTCAACAACGTTAATATAACAATACGACGCGGTAGACGTACCTAGCCTGATTGCGCGCACCTGACAACAATTACCTAGTGCATAGTCGCGTAAATACCTGCGCTGCGGCCACTATCGCCATGTTTTCGTTTTGTTTACAATTATTTTCCGCTTCGGTTTTTACTAATCTTGTACGTTAGTTACCTACCTTTTATATCTTGCTTTCCACTTTCCATACGTTGTTTTTCTATTTCAGTTTTCATTAACGTTTATTCTTGTCGTTTTATAGTTTCATTCTATTTTCGCATTATAGTAAATACATTTTAACTTCATAATTTAAAGGGCTCCGAAGATGCTTTTCTGCGAAACCGATCGGTCAGCCCTCGTTTTTAATAAATCTATTTAAAAAAGCGTAGTTATCATGAATTCAAGAGATTTTGAAAGCTTGGTGAAAAAACGTATCAACGCAAAGTGGTCTATCATTTTTAACAGAGCATGCCTAAAAGAAAACATTATGCCGAAATACGTTCAAAAATATATATATATATATATATATATATATATATATATATATATATATATATAATGCGAAAGTTCGCCCCCAAGGAAGTTTCACCACCGAGAAGTTTTGCCCCCGGTTTTTCGCTTCTGGGAAAGTTCGCCCCGCACTTTTCGTCTCTTGGAAAGTTTGCACCCGGTTTTTCCAATTTTGTTGCCCCCATTTTGTCGTCCCCTGCTTTCGTTCTTAGTTTTTTAATTTTGGCAAGACTTGCTCCTGGTTTTTCGCCCATGGTATTTGTCTTCAGGCAATTTTGAAAAACAAAAAAAAATATTTAAAAAGTTGTACAAAAAGCATCTACAGCTATTCCCCTCCGGTAACCAGTTATTTTCAGAAGAAAATGTGTATAAGAATTTGGAGAACCTTTTAAAAAAATATCTAAATTACCCCCCCCCCTCCTTCCCCCGTTTCTGCTATTGGGGAAGAGAAAAGTTTCTAAAAAAATTTTGAGTTTGGGTTTTTAAAATACTTGCATTCCTAGTTTTATGCTGAAATGACGCTCCTGCTCTTCCTTAATTTTTAAATTTCCTTTCTAAGTCAAGTGGTCTGGATGAAACACTGCTGGCAATATTTTCCAGTGATTATTATAACTTTTTCAGAGACAAAAGATTGTAGGAGGGAAAAGGTCAAAGTTCCCAGGAACTAAAAACGCGTTGGTGCAAATTTTCCTAGGAGCAAAAAACCGACAGCAAAACTTCTCAGGAGCGAACTTTTCCGGCGCCAAAAGCCGGGAGCAAAAGGCCAGGGGCAAAAAGCCGGGGGCGAAAGGCTTGGGGCGAACTTTTCCTAAACTGTAAGAATAGGCTGGGCGGGGCCCAAATTAGACGGGGTGGGTCGGATACAAATTAAACGGGCTGTGCCGGATCCAAACTAGACAGGCTGGGCCTAAAAAATTAGCCTATGAAATGGGCCGTGTTGCCGATGAGCCGGACTGTAAAAAATGGCCCGTGCAATTCTCTAATTGTTGTTAGCCTATCTGCATGAATAAATACAAATGTTATGTAAAAAATAGTTTTGAAAATTATCCAGAACTCTGATCCAGCAAAGGTCGAAAAGCTATATTCTAAGTAATATTTATATCAGCTTGTTGTAGTTAATACATTCATGTATAGTTGCAAGCAGTGCTTAAGTACTTGTGTAAGCGGTCCTAAAAAAAATCGAGGACGTTTCATCTGAAAAACATTTCTCCCGAACGAAAGACTTGTCACCCAAAAAATGTTTTCTCCGAAAGACGTTTCACCGGAAGATGTAAAAATTACCCGTTGGTGGTCCTTGTACAGTACATGATCTTCTCTTTTGCTTGGACCACCCATACTAATTAAAAACGTTGATTAAATCGAGGTGGCCAGCAACTTGTTGTTCAAAGTCTGCGTCAATAACGTAAATCTGTGCAAACCTTAGTCTCGCACCTTCTCGAGGCGCTAACGTTCCAAGTCGATGACAAATGGCGCCGTGAAAGCAGAATGTGTAGACACCGTTTCGAGCATTGGCACAGTGTTCGTCTAGCGTAGCGCGACATTATCGCTGTTCGAAGTACCGATTGATGTAAAAGTAAACAAGTGAACCGTAAAAAACTTCGTTTTTACAACCACAGTGATTACAGCCACACTTTTTAATTGCGGTGGCGACTTTCGGAACTAATCGCCATATTTGAATGAATTTATTTATATAGCGCCAGATAATATCAGAGGAGCTTACGAAGGTTCGAAGAACACGCTATTTACATAGACATGAGAAGTTAGCCCTAGATAACGCTGAGTTTACGTGAGCACATGTGAGTTAGTTTCTTGCTCAAGGAAATTACGTGCCCGGACCGGGAATCGAACCCGGGTCCTACGATTCTCAAAGCAGGTGTCATACCACTAGACCAACACGTCCACAGACCAACACGTCCCACTATTTAATTTTATTTTGCATAAAATACTTAAAAAGTTCTTCAAATCATAATCAAAAGGGTAGAAGATTGCATTATCGTCGGGCTTAGAGCGATAATAACAGTTTCAAATCTGTAACTTTTCGGAAAATAGTCTAAAATTTGATTGCAAAATTCCGTAGACAGACAAACAAACATACAAGAAAGTGACTTAAGAAACACGTTGTAAAAAACTGTTGTACGATTGTGTGTTTTGCAAAAGTTCTGAATTTAAAATTTAACAAAAGCTGCAAAAAATCTAGAAGTGGCCAGGGACGTCAATTAGGGGGGGCAGGGGGACGATCGCCCCCCTGACTTTTCAGTAGGCCCCCGGCACTAAAGTGGGCCCCACGCAGTTAAGTGGGCCCCGTCACTAAAGTGGGTCTCACGCACTTAAGTGGGCCCCCTGACTTTTCAGTGGGCCCCCGGCACTAAAGTGGGCCCCACGCAGTTAAGTTGGCCCCGTTACTAAAGTGGGTCTCACGCACTTATGTGGGCCCCCACCCTTAAATGGTCTTCGCGCGCTTAAGTGGGCCCCTCTTGATTTTCAAGTAGCCCTTTCAGACTTTTCAATAGGCCCCACGCACTAAAGGGGGCTCCGGCACTGAAATTAAGTGGGCCCCACGGACTCAAGGGACCCACGGCACTGAAGTGGGCCCCACGCACTTAATGCGTCCTCGGCACTGAAGTGGGTCCCACGCACTTAAGGAGACTCCCGACATTAAAGTGGACCCCGCCCTCACGTGAGCCTCTGCACTTACGTGGGCCCCCGGCACCTAAATAGACCCCTCCTGACTTTTAAGTGGCCTTTCCCTGATTTTTCTGTGGGTTTTCCTGCACTAAATTGGCCCCCATCACTCAAGTGGTTTCCCCGCACTTGAGGGGTTTTTCGCACTTAAGTGGCTCCCATCCCCGTTTTCATGTAAGCCACCACACTTAATTGGGTCTCCCGCTCTTAAGTAGGCCCCCACGCACTTTAATGGGCCCGGCATTGAAGTGGGTCCCTCTTGACTTTAAACTGGCTTTTCCCGAACTTTTTACTGGCCTTTCCCTGACTGCTAGGTATCCCTCCCTGACTTTAATGTAGGCTCCTTGCTTTTAAGTGGGCCCATGGTTATTATATTGCTTAGATGGGCACCTTTCAGAACGTTACTTTCAAAACTCAAATACATCATTTAGGGAGGACGGGGCTTTCTGGCTTTTATGTAAGGCAATAGTTGAAATATATGGGCCCCTGTTGGATTTTTTTTGGTGTTTTAGTGAGATTTGAGAAGAGAAAAGCAGAATCTTTTGTAATTATATTTATTTGTATGTTTTAGAAAATGCCGTTTAGGTTATAAGAATGGTTAGCGTTATTCATAGCTTAGCCGAGTAGGTTGTCCATAAAAAATAAAAGAGAGAAGAGATGCTAAAGAAACTGGGAAGCTAGATCGTCCACATCAAGATGGAGAGGTGTTAAAAAAGTTAGGAACCGTCCAAAGTGGAACAAGATAGATCACAGATTTTGTATGCACGCATCGATCGTATTTTGTCTAAGTTGGACGCACGATTTACACAAAATTACACAAAATGCATGCCTGATTTCTTTCAATCCGCAATCTGATGATTTCCTCTCTGCAAACCGAATTAGCACACTTGCGAAGATTAATCCAAATTTGGATATCGAATAATATCGACCCTCTCTCTGGCACTGCAAAATAGTACGTTTCTTCACTGCCGAATTGTATTCTTAATTTGGAAGACTTGCGTTTTTACTTAGCAAAAATGCGAATTTAAGTCGAAAAAAGTTATTGACATTTTTTCTAATATGCGTCAAATTACCGTCTACACCAGATTATGATAGCAATAGCTTTGTTCATAGAGTCACAGCAGACAGCTATGGTCTGTGAACTCCCCGTGTCACCAGGTTTTTTGGAACGTAAAACAAAACGAGGGTTTCAAAATTTGTTTTAAAAAGTGGCTTCAACTACCCCCCCCCCCCCCGTCATCAGGTTTTTTGGAAGCGTGAAGCAAAAGATGTTATGCAGGGGGGGCAGATTTTGTGTTTTGTTCCCGGGCAAAGAAGACCCTAGCTACCCCCTGAGTGGGTCCCTAAAACATCTTGCCCCCCCCTAAGGTTTTGCTGAAATGACGTCCCTGGAAGTGGCATTTTAGAAGTAGCGATCATAACTTTGCATTCGGGGCATATCCTGTTGCAGACTCGTTTTGTCACTTCAAAGCGTCGGCTGCAATTCAAACATTACACAATTTATGCTGGACACAATAAACTCGAGTACTTCATAAGTCTCTTCTTTAAAATAAATTAATTAAAATTAAATATTTTGTGATTTTATGGATTTTGAGTGAAATTTGGTTTCTGATGAAAAGTCCTTTGGGTGAAAAATTATTTTCGGCTGAAATGTTTTTTGGGTGTGTCGTCCTGTACACTTAAAAATTATTTGTGTGGTTTTCATTGATAAATGACCATTGTTTGATTGTCTTGTCTTCTTTTCAGAAACTTTTTCTAACTTTCCAAAATTGGCTGGAGGCCGAGGGATGATTTTGGTAGTTGTTCTTTATTTTCAAAAAATAAGTGTAAAGGGTTGAAGGTTTATAACTTTTTATCTAGCAATGACCGATAACTCGAGGGGAAGGGGGAAGTAAGAGTTTTTTCAAAGTACTCGAGATACGATTGTGAGAGGTGCTTCTTTAGTCATAAAAGTATGTGTGCTGCCAAAATCTCAAATCGCAAATGATATCAATATCATTGATATGTACTCTATGTTTGCACAGTAGAATTACAAAAAGCAAATATTTATCATAAATTTTCAGTGGAAATGAGGCTGCCATAATTTTGGGATCTTTCAAAGCCTAGAGCATCTGACCGGAAATTCGGGGTGTTAACCACGGCACCGCTTGTAGGTGCAGTTAAGTTGTTTTCAGCTTTGGGAAACATCAAGCAAAAATATGTCACCATACAAGAGTAAGATAAAAAAGGATAGAATGTAATTTAAAAGTTGTCTAACAGGATTAATCGCACAGTTGTTTGACATCAGACATAAGTTGATGAATTCATACATGGTCATATTGACGACTATTATGCTTCAAACTTTAAACACGGTGCCAAACCCCTCAATCAATACTTAATGCTAGCAATTACTTGCAAAATTGAACGATTATTCACGGCACTACGATTAGTTAAATAAAAAATGCGGTCAATTTATTGAGATGACAAATTTTGTGTATATGGGTTATATATGATTAGTGTCCACAGAAACATTTCGAAGATTAAAAAAAAATAATATCTTGGCAAAGTTGTTTAAAAAGTCTAAAAAAGTAATCCAATTTTTAGCAGTTAATAAAAATTAAAGTTAAGCTTAAAGATTAAAAAGTGACTCATGGACATTAACTCATATAATATCCTCAATATAATTTTAGCAGACGTACAGTTTAGCTGTGTCGGAAATAAAACATCTTTTCAATTAAAACATTTTTGTATTTTTTTAGCAAATTTTTAGAATATTTTTAAATTTCTATAATGATTTAAACTTAACTTTAAATTTCTATAATGATTTTCAGTCAAAAATTGTTGTATCCAGAATTTTAAAGAAGCCTGCATCATGGTTCCAGAGCAGACTTTAGTGCAGTTCAACCATGAAGCACTTGCGACAGAAATTCTAGCATCGATTTTTTTGCTATTCAACACGTTTATTTATCGTTTACCTATCAGTTCTCTTCATGACCGCCAGAGACTCAGATCATCATCGACAAGAACAACTGTTTGTGCTGGTTTTGTGACGCTCAGTACTTGACGACAAAAATTTTAGCATCATCTGGCCCAGAGCTTAGAATGACCTTTCGTTTTCTGTTCCATCGAGATCATCGGGCCAAAAATTGTAAAGCAAGATGCAAAAAAAGTTCAGACTCGATTTTTCTAGCTATTCGACACACATGTTTTTTTATCATTTACCTACCAGTTTTCTTCATGACTGCCAGAGACTCAGATCATCATCGACAACAACTGTTTGTGCTGGTTTTGTAACGCTCAGCACACCACAGAAATTTTAGCATCATCGGCCAAGAACTCAGAATGACCTTTCGTTTTCTGTTCCATCAAGATCATCTTAAATGAAGTTTATAAGACTAATTAATTATTGGCTTGGTCAGCTTCAGTCTGATAATTTATAGTCTCGTTTTGGATAGTTTTATCAAATTTCAGAAGCAACTATTATACTTCAATGCACCAGGTGCTGGAGAGCGATAGAAAGATTCAAGCTGTGTCCTTGTAAATTTGTAAATAATGATTGTAAATGATTGATAATTTATTGAGCGCCTTTTCCGCTTTGTTCAAAGGCGCTGTTCTTTTACATGCCCCACGGAGAGAACGATTTTACCCGCTAAGTTTTCCGTTGACATGGGCTACTAGGCAGTGAGTGGGAGTCGAACCGTGAAGCTTTCACATTTAAGGCTAACGCTCTACCAACTCAGCTAACCTAGCACCAAGTCCTTAAGTTCTCTAAATTTTTGTTTTATGACAACATTACCTTCAAAGAAGATACAATGTCAATTTTAGTTTCCAAAGAGCAATACAACACAACAAATTTTATAGTTTAAAAACTTTTCATGGATGGACATTTGTTAGCCGGTGAAGCTCGCTTAATATTATATCATGGGCAAAAAACATGGTATGGGAGCATTGATTTACCAACAAAGTCACGTCGTTTGCAAGCCTTTCCACATTTTAATCAAAATATAAGTGGAGGATATAACAAGAGAAGCAAACAAGAATAATAGAGCTAAAGAAGAAAAATAGATAAACTAATAAATTGCACTTGACAACATTTTAGCTTAGATTATTTTATTTTAAAATAAACTATTTGAGTGTTAATTGTCAAATAATAAATGTTTTATTTAACTGTTTCAGTTGTTCAAGTGTAAACTAATAAAAGTTGTCAAAGTTTTTATAACATGTAGCTCTCTCAAACAGCCAAGCGTAACGCGATACAATCGCCCCATGTGGTAGATAACGCCGTGGCAGATTTGTGTCCAGATAGCTTTTATTTAGGAGTCCATGGTACAATGTACAGGCATGCTGTGTTGTTTATGTTTATATTAAACGCTGCCTTCGTGCCTTTGCATTTAATTTATCGTGCACCAACCGTTGTTTAATTAACGAGACGTTAACTACTTTAAGCTAGGGATGTCACGGGTACCCGAACCCGAACCCGAGTTCGGTACTACACGGTCTTTTTCTGATACCCGAACCCGAACTCGAACCCGAAAGTGTGAAAATTTGATACCCGAACCCGAAAATGTGAAAACTTGATACCCGAACCCGAACCCGAACCCGAAAATGAGAAAACTTGATACCCGAACCCGAACTCGAACCCGAAAATGTGAAAACTTGATACCCGAACCCGAACCCAAAAATTCATAAGCCTAATACCCGAACTCGGAGTTGTGAACAAATAAATTTTTTTAGTAAATAAATATTTATTCCAGTTTTAAAAATAGCAACATAAACAGAGTTTTCATAACTTTTCTAGTTTATTAAAAATGAAATAGTATTACGAACCGATTTATTAGTGATTGTGTAAGCTAGACCACTAATCCATTTGATTATCAGGCGGACAGAGCCGCGAACGAACTAAAATAATTAAGCCTCCTTTGGTCGAAGAAATCGCAGATAGCCATGGTTCTAAACTTTTTACTTCAGTTATATAACCTTATATTTATTCATTCATATACTCAAAGTTTTTCTGATATAACAAAGACCCTTTGTTAAAAAGATAATCTTGCATAATCCTAAACTTTAACTGGCAAAGTCTATAAATGATCTATGCGTCACAGTCATTTTATTGGCAAATGTGTAAGCTAGAACACTAATCCGCCTGATTACCCGACCGGACCGAGCCGCGAAAAAAATTAATAAATCAGAATAATTTAAGAGCTAATGTATTATACTAATCGCAAGCCATACATGTTTTGTATTATCACCTTTGCGTAACAAATAACACAAATAGGTCATTTTATTGGTGAGTGTGTAAGCTAGACCACTAATCCGCCTGATTATCTGGCCGGACCGAGCCACGAACGAACTAAAACAATTAAGCCTCATTCGGCCAAAAAAATCACATTATTTGGAAAGCTAAAAAAATAACTTGTTAGAGTTTATTCAATACGTGTAATGTCAAATGGATGAATTGATCGCTCTCGTTTGTATATGTGTATACACTAGGTAAATTTAAAATCAATCCAGGAATTTGAAATCATAAGCCAGTACCCGAACCCGAACCCGAAAACCTGAGTTTCACAAACCCGAACCCGAACCCGAAAACTCGAGTTTTACAAACCCGAACCCGAACCCGAAAACTCTAGTTTCACAAACCCGAACCCGAAAACTCTAGTTTCACAAACCCGAACCCGAAAACTCCAAAAAGTACTACCCGTGACATCCCTACTTTAAGCATAAAACCATTTCCTGGTTTAATAACCCACACTGCCTGCTACTTATCAACTTCAACAAGCAAAATTAATGCATAATGAATCCTCCTGTGCATGTAGTTCTAGTATTTTCGACGTTTGACTCTGCGACGTTTCAATATAATCAATAGAATATTCAAATTTAAAAAGCACAAGGTAAAACATGAAAGACGGTATAATAAAAACATGACAAAGTTGGAATCGGTTAATCTAATATTGCCGGCTCCGATTAATCGGAATTTTGCACTAATCGGTCATATCCGATTTCCGGACAAAAAATTGGATACTCCCTAATATATATACAGTGTCGGATCTAGAAGGGTATGCCGCCCCCGAGGATGTCAAAATTTATTTTTTGAGATACTAAAACATTTTATAACAATATTGTTATGAAAAATGCCGTTTAAAACCAGTAATAAGTGAGAACAAGTTCAAGTTAAAAAAAATTAGAAGAAAAATAGACTACTTTTTAGACAAATTACAAAATTTGCAGCATCCGGCTTTTGTTTTCCAGTGGGTTTGTGGATCTAAAATCAAATGTTTGCTCTTCCCGCTGTTTTTGGTACCTTCCTATGCTATGCTTCTCTCAGAAAGATTTGTAGCATCTCCTCTCATCTTTCAATTGACGCTTGGAGAAATCTCATAACCGCCCTGGTTCTTCTACAGATTGATTACGAAAATTCAACTTTAACCGGCCTTCCTTCGTGTCATCAACACAGCCGCCAAAATAATCTACAATGCTCGGAAATATGACCATATTACCCCACTTCTCAAAGATCTCCACTGGCTTCACATTTGGCAACGAATCGAATACAAGATTTCCACAATAGTACACAAATCTCTGCATGGCCAAGCTCCTCCATACCTGTCTTTTGCTCATGTTGCCAATGTATTGGGTCGGCAGAGGCTCAGATCAGTATCCAGGAGCCTCCTCACTACATTGCCGGTTCATCGCACGACGCTCGACGGAAGATCCATCGACGTCATTGGGCCTGAAATGTGGAACAAACTCCCTTTCCACATCATCACTACATCCAGTTCAACCAGTTTCCA
The DNA here is from genome assembly GCA_963978895.1 of Erpobdella octoculata. Classification (NCBI taxonomy): domain Eukaryota; kingdom Metazoa; phylum Annelida; class Clitellata; order Hirudinida; family Erpobdellidae; genus Erpobdella; species Erpobdella octoculata. The sequence goes on along the minus strand of OZ022240.1, from coordinate 15,583,738 downwards.
CACAGCACTAAAGACATTTCTGTTCACTAAATTTTTTCTCTAACGTCTAAAATGGTCTTCAAGTTTTTTTAAAAAACATACGCTACTTTAATAATACTCGGATTCCTTATCATTATCATTCCGCCATTTTATAAATGTATCAAAATCTCGTGTCATCGTTTTTGTTAACAAACTCCTCCGAAACGGCTCTACCAATTTTTATAAAATATTTTCGGTATATTTGGTAGGTTTGAGAATAGGTCGTAGGCTATTTAGATTATTTTTCAGACTATCTTTTCAAAATAAATTCTGTCGGGGCACACATGTATGTTTGCGCTATCTGGTTCCATGATGAAACAGAACATGATAAAACAAAACATGACAAAACAGAACATGATAAAACAGTTTTGAACATGCGTTAGTTAAATAAATATTTTAATATTTTTAGAAAATATTCTCATCTATGCATTTCCCTTAAAAAAACTTAATTGCATTTCAGCGAGAAAAAAGAATTCAATTTCAACAATTTTAAGATTTTCTTTTTTCAGATTTTATTATACTTCAACCTTCGTGGCTCTCGTTAATTTCAATTTATTGATTAGATTTTGCTTTATTATTATTAATAATATTATTATACTCAGTGCATGCATTATTTTGAGGGGTCATTTTAAATTGAAAAAAATTTAACGTTATATATGATTGTAAAAAGTGGATGAAATAATAAAAAAACAAATAGATTATGAGTATATTGTTTTTCATCATTAAGTACTTTGTGTTGGCTAAAGACAGACTGACAAAAAAACATATTACACTCAATTGCTCTTCGACATTGATATTGATTTTTTTAAATTGTCATGATTTTTTACAATTTACTTCAAATGTTAGTTAAGTTAATAAAATTCATTGAATAAGAAAAACAAATAGTTGGTGTTTTGTTCTTTCTATAGATCGTCATCGTCCACAGCACTAGAAATAATTTATATGACAAAACAATATATATATATATTATTATTTATATAATATATATATATATATATATGTATATTATATAGTGTATGTGTTTTTGTTTAGCAATATTTTTTGTAATAGCATATTTTTCTCTAATCTGATAATACCGAGTAGACATAATAACATAAATAATATGGTATGCTACCTAATATCCCAGCAATAATTTAAACCCAGTCACGACCTTTTTGTCTCGGAGCTTAAAATAATTTTTCTACAACTGATTCTCTGTAAAAAATATTCCTGAAATAATGCATAAATTGAAACAAAATTTAATTCTGGTAATTTTAAAGTAGTTCTTTTTGTGAATTTTAGGTACAAGCTGCTTCTAAAATATTTTTTAAAAACTTTTCTGACTCAAATACTTTGTAGATCCAAAATGCAAGATTTTATTTCTTGTATTAAAATAATTATGTTATAATTCTTTTAATTTATAGTTTTTTTAAAATTAAATTACACAAACTGTTTCTTCTTTGATATTCTCGTGTAGAATCAACGTGCCACTGCACACAATGATTGAGAAGCAGACATTGCACCGCGTTGCTAGGAGCCCCACGTCTTAATTTAATTTTACTGAGAAAAAAAATTATTTCTTAAATTTCGTTGTTATATAAACTAAATTTATAAGAAATAAAATTGTTTTTTAATGATTATTTGCAAACGCTTCAAAGTGATTAAAATAGTATTCTGAACCAAGAAATAAATTTAAATGTTGAATAAATTAATATTTTTCATTTTATTTAACTAGATTTTTAATTACATTTATTCCATTTGTTATTAAAATTTCCGTTTTATTGAAAATTATTATTTTGTTTGTTTGTTCATGAATTCAATCATTTATTTTTTTGTTTTATATCAGTTCATTTCTATATTTAGCTGTTTATTACAACGCTTAATATTAAATTGCAACGTTGTTTGTTTGTTTGAAATTTGTTTATTTCAGCGCAACGTCGAGCTCGGTTAGTACTTCGATGGGTGCCATTAAATACATTAATCCGTTTTAAGATTTAAAAAATTTAAACACTAAAAAGTGAAAAATAATAAAAAATAAAAATGATATTTAGATTTATAAAAAATAAACACTAAAAAATAAAAATAATATAAGGAATAAAGAATATTTGTTTTAAAACAACGCTCGTAAGGAAAAGTGGGGTAATATGGGGCCTCGGGTAATATGTGGTATCCGCTTTTTTATTATTAGTATAGCGCTATGGTATTGTTATTAAATGTAACTCTGCGCATAGCCGATAAAGCCATTTTGTTAACGAGTTTTAGTAATAAATTAGCGCTATATTATTAATAAAAAGGCGGATACCCCATATTACCCGAAGCCCCACTTTCCCTTATACTAATGTACTAAAAGGTTTAAAAAAATATTAAATTGTACATATAAACATTTTTTGAACTAAACTTTTTGTTTTGAATATAAGAGCGTTGAGCGTTATCTATATAATATCTATAACCTACATTCGCCCAACGCTTTAATCTTCCATACAAAACGTTTAGTTCTAAAAATGTTAATATGTACAATTTAATATTATTTTCAACCTTTTAGTACATTAGTATACAAGCGTTATTCTAAATAAAATATTTTTTATACTTTATATTATTTATTTATTTTTGTAATTAACTTGGCAATCCAGTGCTGTTTCTACACTAAATAACATGGAAGTAGTACAAAAACAACTCATTTATATATAGAAAATAACTTATTTGTATCGCATTTTTGGAAATTTGTTTATAAAAATACAGCTTAATAAAAACACTTTGGCGGCTGGTTGGCTGGTGAGGAAATAATAAACTCAAAAACTAGACAACCTAGAGATTTCTGGCTTTTTGCATAAAATTTATGGCAAAACGTTATTGCGGAGGCGATTATTTTATTTTCTCTCCGCTTCGATCATTTGTTTCGTAAGTGGAAATTTAGTCTTTAGAAGACTGTGGTCAATGTTTTCATATTTCACAGATTTATTATCATTAAGAAATAATTTGCAAATAACATTTAATCGCCGAATTACTTTTATATAATAATATTGTTCAAGCAGAATAAAATGATCAGTGTACTTTTATAAGTCGATTCACGACGTCCATCAAACTCATCGGCAGTTGCTTCCATGTCAATAATTGATGATGAATGATGACATTCGATGCATAACAGTACAGTGCATATTGTTAAACCTAGCATCGCTTGTTGAATTTCGTTAAAAAAGTCTCTATTATACAAGCGGAGTTACCCGGCGTTGCCCGGAGTATTTAGAAATTTTTCTGTAGTTTCTCTCTCTTTCTCTCTCTTTCTCTCTCTCTCTCTCTTTCTTTCGTTCTCTCTCTCTCTCTCCTCTCTCTCTCTCTCTCTTTCTCTCTCTCTCTCTCTCTCTCTCTCTCTCTCTCTCTCTCTCTCTTTCTCTCTCTCTCTTTCTCTCTCTCTCTCTCTCTCTCTCTCTCTCTCTCTCTCTCTCTCTCTCTCTCTCTCTCACGATCCCGTTTCATTCTCCCCTTGCTCTCCCGCTCGCTCTCCGGTTTCTTCTCTCTTTCCCGCTCGCTCTCCCTCTCCCGCTCGCTCTCCGGCTTCTTCTCTCTTTCCCGCTCGCTCTCCCTCTCCCGGTCGCTTTCCTACTCCCGCTCACTCTTTTTGCACATAAAATGTAAAATACATTAGTTAAATATTGCTTAAAACATTTTTCAAACTTTGTTACGTAAACTAAATTTGAATTTTGTAACGCAAAAACTGTTGATGTTTGTACATAAGCACTTTTGGCCAGGAAGGTTTTGTGACCATAACGTTTTGAGTCATTGGCAAAAAAAATTGACAAATGCAAAATGAGCGATTGTGTTTAATGGGTTTAAGAAATATTAAGTAATTAAAGCTTTAAAAAATTTCCATTGCTCCCCCGTCCCCTTGAAAAATTTCCGTTGTAAAACATATTTCGAGCAAAAAAGGTCAAACATTAAAGTAAAACAGTCAATAATTTTAAGCCAAAAAAGATACATCATTTTGAAGAAAGGTCTTTAAAATTCTAATAAATTAAAGAACGATTTTTGTAATGACTCATTAGATCAAATTCGATAACCTAAACAAAGGTTTTTTGATCGATGTTTGGTAGTCTGGATCAAATTACCAATTAATTTGATTCAGACAACGAGAGTTAATTTTGAATAGAATCATTAGCCTGGAGTACAAGCACAATGAAATATTGTTTTCAATAACTTTAAATTGATTGCAAGATTTTGCAGATAGAATGACTACAGGAAAGTTAAATAATCATATTAAAAACTTTTGAAAAATTCACGTTTTTCTTATGCACAAGAAAGAAAGAAAATAATCATTTTTATACCATATAAAATGTGTGAGCCAAATTATAATTACAAATATTTTAAAAATAAACTATTGATTTGTCTTGCACGAATTACCAAAATAATTAAATGTTTTGTACTGATTACAAATAGACAGAATAATAGATACGCAAACAAGGATATCGGCAACATATCGAATGTGTTACCTGTGGAAAATAAATACATTCTGGCTATAAAATAAAAGACATAAAATAGTTTACGACGAGCATGGGCAAACTGTCACTTTTACACCATTGCTTGAAAAATTCCAGCAGACACCGAGCAATTTTCTCATTAAATTCATAGCAACTAAAGAGGATTTGTCGGAAAACAACGTAGGGTTCAGATGAGTACATCGACAATGTTATTTCTCCTCTTTACAATTATTATCTTCATGCTGTTCGGCCAGTCTTCAACCAAGTCGCTAATAATTTAGCCACAATTCCAACGCATTAAAGCACATTAATTACGGAGTACATAACTTGCTTTATATATTCTGTTATATCGGATTTTTTATTATTTTTGAACATTTCAATTGGTTATACAGAATTTCAAGAGCCTGTTAATCTATCTTCCATTTTTTGAAAAACCTAACTTCTGAAATCTGTGTAAAAAAAAAATTTTCAAATAATCATTGAAATTATTTTCTTTTTGGATTTCAAGTGCTCCTTCAATACCCCATGTCTTTGACAGCTTGGAGAAAATACTTTAACCCTCCCCCTGGTATCCATTTACCTACCAGCCAATTGGGCAATAATTATTTCAGACCCCCCCCCCCCCCAGTTCGATTAGTTATCGCCAAGAATGCCTATTCTGCTTTATATTAGGTGCGAAAACTCGAATGCCTCTGTTTGCTCCACAAGTACGTTATTGGCGACATGTTTTTTCAGAGTAAATTAGAATCATTGTCGTTGCTTTATTTACATGCTTCAGGATGCTCCTGAGTTGATTTGAAATATTGTTCCAATCGCTAAACCTGGTTATTGCCCTAATCACATTGTGAAGGTCGATTCTTTAGAACGTGCACCTTATTGTAAAAAATGTAGTGTCTTTCTCTCCCTCAACAAAGTTCCAGAGTTCTTTAATTTCAAAATGTCTAGTCGTTGCCAATGCGGCCCTGTATTTGTCTTTCATTGTTCAATTCATGTTGAAAAATAGTTTTATAGATGAAATGGGACTACATCAATATGTTGAATCTCCAACTCGTCAATCAAATATACTTGATCTGCTTCTCTCGAACGATGCTTGCTTTATGTATATCACAGATTCAAATGATGCCCCCAATTGCTCAAAGTGACCACAACACTTTAGTGTTTAAACCCAACCTTCCCAGACATCCAACTATGCTCCACCGCCAAAATTATCAACACCTAACCAAATCCTACTATAAAAACCTAAATAACTATTTTTGTGAAATCAGATGAGTTTACGTGTTTCAATACTGCTTATCGGTTGATGACTGCTGGAAACATTTTCTCAACATTGTTACCAATGCTATCCAGAGTGTTGCTCCAGGACAAGACCGACCTATCAAAACCACAAAAGTAAAAAGTCATCATACCCTACATTCATCGTTCAGGCTCAGAAACTTAAGCTGCAGGCCTTCAATAAATGGCGTTCAAATGGGAGGATCGAAAGCAAAAATATATACAGGCAATTTTCAAGAGACCTCAGGAGGAGTATAAAAAACTACCATAAATCACAGAAAAATTTACTTGTCTCAGCTGGGGATACTGGTCGTTTCTATCGATTTATCAGCACAAAGTTATCGACACATAATCCAATACAGGAGATTAAAAGTCAGGATGGAACATTCACCTCTGATCCAACTGAGATTGCTAACATTTTCAACAATTATTTTTGCAGTGTATTCACGGTCGATGATGGCTCAAACTGTAACTTGCCTGCTCGAACCAACAACAAACTTGAAAAAATCATTTTTACTCTTGATCGTATTTATCAGACACTTCGAAATCTCAAACCTTCTTCATCATCTGGATCTGTTGGTATTTCAAATAGCCTACTCAGAAATTGTGCTGCTGGACTTTCCGTACCACTCTGCCATATTTTCAACTTCTCTTTCAATACGCATGAAATACCCCTTAATTGGAGATCAGCTTATATTGCTCCAATTACAAAATAAAGGTTCTACATCCGATCCAAGGAATTACAGACCAATATAGCTAACATCTTCTTGTTGTCGTCCAATGGAGCAAATAATCAATAAAGACATCCTCAATTACCTTCAGACAAACAACCTCATGTCTTCCAGTCAACACGGTTTTCTGAATTCAAGGTCTGCATGTTCAAATCTGATTGAGTGTACCAATGACTGGTCAATCTCAAACCAAGACCATCAGGGTACTGATATTATATACTTCGACTTCAAAAAAACTTTTGATTCAGTGGCCCACCCTAAATTACTGACAAAACCTCAAGCTTACAGAATTTCAGGCAACCAGTTCTTGTGGATAATGAAGTTTTTGGCGAACCGGGTTCAGGCTGTCAAGGTGAATGGCCAATTATCCCACAGTAGAGATGTGACAAGTGGTGTACCCCAAGGAAGTGTGCATGGGCCTACGCTTTTCCTTGTTTACATAAACGATGTTGTCAACACGTTTACAGACAACTCTGTAAAATAAAAACTATTTGCAGACGATATCAAGCTTTACTCATCATCATCATCCCCTCACAGCTCTTCCCTTCAAACTGCTATTGACAAGTTAGTGTTATGGAGCAAAAAATGGCAATTACAATTGGCCCCAGACAAATGCCTCCAAGCTTCCATCAAAACAACGAGGAGCAGCATTATGCACAACAAAAACTCAATCTGCTCACAACCCATATCCTCCACAGACAATGTACGCAACTTAGGTGTCATCGTCGACAGTGAACTCAACTTTAAAGCCCATATCAACCAAATCATTCACAAGGCCTTTGTTAGAACACGCCTAATCCTCAAATGCTTTCGTTCAAGGGACAAACGAATATTGACCAAAGCGTATTGCACATGTTTGTCCAATTCTTGAAGATTGTTATCCGCTCTGGAGCCCACATAACAAGCAGTTTATAACAAAGATTGAGCGAGTTCAAAGATTTTACACAAGGGCCATACCAGGATTACGAACTCTACCTTATATGATAAGACTTCAAAAACTTGGTTTAAAGACACTGGAACATCGATGACCTATCCACGATTTATGCCTTTGTCACAAAATACTATATAGTTTCACTCACTGCATCATCCCTGAATTCCCTAATTTCCTGCTGTCTCACACTCGTGGTCACACCCTTCGTCTACGCCAAGAAAAATGCTCCACCACTCACAGGCTTCATTTCTTCACCAGCCGGGTCGTGAAACCTTGGAACTCCTTAGCTCCACATATTGTTAAATCCACAATTCATAGTCGTTTTAAGTCCTGCGTTTCTGATGCCGATTTGAAGAAGTTTTTAATAATTTAATTGAATTATATATATTTCATCTATGCACACTATATGTACCGATTACCTTTCACCAATTTGTGTCTACCCCAATTCATTTCTGATCCCATTGAACAATGTTTTGCGGAGTAGTGAATATTAAACTTTCGATTGTAATTCGCAGGTAATAACGATTTGCCTAACTTTCCACTCATGTTCATCATTAAGCTGCATAGGAACAGATGTCTGTTGTGTTTTGTTAGCATGGTAGTTAAATCATTCTGCCATTCCTAACTAATGCTGATCACATTAATGTTTTCGTTCACCAATTTGTGTTAGTGGTCATTTGTGACCCTCTTTTTGGTTACACAAAAAAATAAAAAAATAAATAAAAATAAAAAAAATAAAATTATTTCTTTTTATAAAAACTTGTTGATTGTAAAAATAAGAAATATTTTTTCATTAAAATCTCCTTAAATACTTTTTTGTCAAAACATTATTCAACCAACCAAACTTTCTTTCAATCCAATTAGGCCAACTCAACACCGAGTGTTCCAATCACGGCAACTTCTTGGAACCATAAGATGTCTCCGAATTTTATTATTTTTTATTGCTTTGAATTGAATATATTAGCCTATTTAATATTTTTGTGTAGCTAATATATGATTCAATAAAATGGATATGCTTAATATTAAAAAGTAGCTTTAAAAACCTGCTAATTCGAATTCACACAAAACCATTTCTTTCAAGATGGCTTTTTTTAAACCGTTGAGCTGTTTTGGTTTTATCACTACAGATCGAAAAATGTTTAAAATAAAATAACAAATATAAATATAGATATTTTAATTTTTTGCAAAATTTCAGTTTCTAATTTAAAGACAAGTGGGTGAGCCAAACTAGGGGCTAAGTGAAAAACTGAGAAAACCCCTTTAACTCTCTTTAGAAGCGAAACGTCGCTCTGTCACTCTTTTGAACTTTGATGAATTAAAAAACCACATGTAGTTCATTCCATCAGCAACAAATTATGCATAACTTCAGTTTTATATTTTTAAAAATTTCAACATCAAATGACCTTCATGATATTATTTCTCACTTGTGACTCACGACGGATGCGGTAATATCGAACATCATTAAAAATTCCAACATGGTACTTTTTGTTGCAATTTGAAATTTATTGCTGGTGACCTTTGAACTTGATGTTGGTCACGTGATGAATAAAATTGCAATAAAACATTTGAGGAAGACTGCTGTTTAAATGAGAATCTAATCAGAATGCCAATCTGATTGAAGTGCTTCTCCAATAATTGTCTTGTTTTAAATCAATTTCATTTTATTTTAGATAATTTTAATTTAAAAAAAATAAATTGAATGCAACTAAATTCAATGATTGAAACTACATTAAAGGTTGAGAAAATAGACATAAAAAGAAGTTTATTCAAACTTTTAGCTTAGAACTTTGAGGCAAACCCAACAAAAGTACAAAAAATGTTAATAATTTATTAGTTGAAAAACTTAGCCAATTTTAAAAATGACCAAAATAAAAATAATGGACGAGGTGATATTTCACCTTACCTGAGAATTATTATGTGTTTATTGAAAACAATTTTTTTATTTTTGTGTATATAACATCGCCGCTATGACAATATTTTATAACACAGTTGATATATAACACGGTTGTTATAACGTGGTTGTTATAACGTGGTTGTTATAACATTGTTGTAACATGGTTGTTATAACATGGATGTTATATAACATGGTTGTTATAACACGGTTGTTATATAACATGGTTGTTATAGCATGACTGTTATAACATGGTTGTTATAATACGGTTGTTATATAACATGGATGCTATATAACATGGTTGTTATAACACGGTTTTTATATAACATGGTTGTCATAGCATGATTGTTATAACATGGTTGTTATAATACGGTTGTTATATAACATGGTTGTTATAACATGGTTGTTATAACACAGTTATTATAACATAGTTGTTATATAACACGGTTGTTATAACATGGTTGTTATAACAGGGTTGTTAAAACATGGTCGTTATATAACATGGTAGTTATCTGGGGCATCATTTGCGGGGAACTAGGAAAAATACCCCCCCCCCCTCAAGGATTATTGAGGATTAAAAGTTTTTACAAAAGTTTTTTAAAACGTAGCTGTGACTACCCTCCACGGCCATCAGCATTTTATAAAAAAAAAAGTTAAAACTTTTTGGAATTGTTTTTTTTTTTCATAGAAAAGTAGCCATCAAAGCTGGATACAGGATTTTGAAAACCAGGAGAAGCGCATTGCGTTAGCCAATAGGTAGTATGCATTGTGTAATTTCCGATTATGGATTTTTATTTAAAAACATTAAAGTATTTGTAAATATTTGTAGACTGTATTTTGCCATTTTATCAGCGCAACCTAAACAATTTTCCCCACACAGCAATGATCCAAGTTGGTACCAAACTTTGAAACGGGATTTCATCTTAGAGTTTTCAAAACGGTCTGTGCTTAAAAAAATGGCCTGTGCAGGGATTTTCCAGTTAAGTTCAATAAAATGAACTAAACCGGTAATGTTACTAACACCAAGAATAATACGAATATGTCAAGACCACCCAGAAACTATACCAAACATTTAAAAAAGAAACAAAATACATATAACTGCGTGAATTTAATTTTAATAATTTTCAATGACTTCTAAGCTAATATGACTAGAACAAATAAATGTTGTTGATTCGCTAAGACACAGACTCTGTCCTAAAGCAACTCCACCTTCATAACCGGTAATTTTAACTTTAAGAATGTGCTAAACTTGCTCAAAAAATCAAATCCACTACGCAAGTAGATTTCAATAAATATTGAAACATAAAGTTAAAAAATATATTTTATGCTAAAATTCTAATTTTCTAAAAATTGATATTTTTCTAAAGGAATAAAAAAACAACTTCATTTACAAGCAGTTTGCGACAAACAATGTGATTCTCATTGAGTTCAATGTCTTTCTGTCCAAACATTAAAAAAAGCATTCAGCCTGTCTTCCGTCATTGTAATTTTATTATTAAGTTTTACAAATGTAAACGGAACTTGCATTTTTTACACAAGCACTTGTAACAAGGGGAAGCAGAAATAAATATATGATATTGAAAATGTTTGAAAATACTTTCACATGGCATTTCTTATTTAGCAAAATATAGTTAATTGTGCATAATTTGCGACTTGATTTTGATTGAAAATCTTACATTATTACTACTTTTATTGGCAAATATTTACATGCTTTTATAATGTTCACGACAACTCTTAAAAACATAGAAATTTATAAAAATGAAAAAGAAAAAACATGAAACAGCCACATAATTACATAGCAACATCCGTTTCCATAGTCTTAATACTTGGTGAAAAACAACAGGTGATGAAATATCAGCTTCAAAGTAAGATTTAAATATATTCTCATGTATTCCTGTGAGTTTTTGGAGATTTTAAAAAATAAAATTATACACAGCAAAAATGAAACACTAACTGTATTAACTTGTCTGTCGTATGATTTACCATTTTATCCAAAAAAATCTTAAAATCAACAAAGATAAATTTCCTATAGTATTCTTAAGGTGTTGTGTTTTCAGTATTTTTTTCAATCAATGTAAACAGTTAAAAGCGCCTTTTATAAAGCTTTTTAGAAGCTTTCTACGTCGTGGAATTGCTAATTATTTATCATCAATTGAATTCACCGTTACTGCAAATTTTTGAACAGTGTAAAAATCATTTCTTAATATTGTCAATTTTCTCTAAATCGAGACAATTTTTTTCGTAAGCTGTACTGCCTTGTTTGTTTAAAGAAATATTACAAACTACCTGCACCCGGTCACGCGCTGATGTGGTTTAGTTTGACTAAATGCACTCAATGGTCCCGATGGTTATGTAATAAAAGCCTAGAAAAAGTTTTTTGCTCATAAAATGTAAAATAGCGTGTCGATTTTTTTTATCAAATAAATAGAAACAGTTTCCTTAATTAGGATTATGTTGTTTCTAAATTTTAAAGCAAATGGTCAAAAACTTTCGAAGATTATTGTCGTATAACAAACGAACGTTACATTTTTATTTATTCTTTTAAATAAACAAACTCGATTAAATGATATCAAATCATTTACTGAATTAATTTTGTTTTAATATTTCTCTAACAACCTAAACCTGTTTAGAAACAATTTATTCGTAAACAAAAACTCGTAAGTTAAGAATAAATTGTTTCTAAACAGGTTTAAGTAGAAAAAAATAAAAGCGTGTAATAGCTAATAAAATATAAAACAACTTAATTCAGCAAATGATTCGGTTTTATTTAATCGTGTGTGTTTGAAAAAACAAATAACGCCAAAGTATTCAAAAACATTTTCATGTATGTATGTATGTATGTATGTATGTATGTATGTATGTATGTATGTATGTATGTATGTATGTATGTATGTATGTATGTATGTATGTATGTATGTATGTATGTATGTATGTATGTATGTATGTATGTATGTATGTATGTATGTATGTATGTATGTATGTATGTATGTATGTATGTATGTATGTATGTATGTATGTATGTATGTATGTATGTATGTATGTATGTATGTATGTATGTATGTATGTATGTATGTATGTATGTATGTATGTATGTATGTATGTATGTATGTATGTATGTATGTATGTATGTATGTATGTATGTATGTATGTATGTATGTATGTATGTATGTATGTATGTATGTATGTATGTATGTATGTATGTATGTATGTATGTATGTATGTATGTATGTATGTATGTATGTATGTATGTATGTATGTGTGCGGTGGTATGCGGTGGTATGCGGTGGTCAGCAGTCACCAGTGGCTAAAATTAGTGCGCGCAGGCGTGTAATACAAGTTATTACGTAATTGTACACTGTCAGTCCTCACGATTAAATCAAACAAGTCAAGCAAAAACAGAGTTTTTTTTTAAAACACACTTTTATATTTTTACTACATAAACAACGAACATATTAGCATAGACAATAAATAGTTCGACAAAAATATCACAAATGATTATTTAATTAAATTTTGTCCAATCAATCCGAAAATTTGATAGAATGCTTTGTTCGGAAGTATGTTTAAATTTTGAAATCTCTAGCTCATCGGGAAGTTAGTTTAAAATCAATTGCAAAATTTGACGACAGACAGATAGACAGATAGACAGACAGACAGACAGAGAAGTCAAGTTAAGTAAAAATGTGTAAAAATAATATATAATGAGATTTTTAAAATCCGTCATTTTGACGGGCTATCTCTAGTATTTATTATAATATTGATGAATTCATCAACTTTTTTCACTTACTAAAGCAACACTATATATATATATATATATATATATATATATATATATATATATATATATATATATATATATATATATATATATATATATATATATATATATATATTAAAATATTTTATATATAAGCGCTTTCTTGTGAAATTATTTCCACTAAGGAAGCTGGACCAGGTGTTTCAACCTCATGATTTATGAACAGCAAACTGACGTACCGACAATCTCTCCCTCGACTTCATCCAACAAGTAATCAAAGGAAACGTTAAATCGTGTCACGTGACATCTTTAACGCTAAGTAGAAATAACTCAATATTAGTTTCAATTCCATGCAGCCATCACAAATTGATATTTCTCACAGTTGTTCTTCGTACACATCAAGATGCAGGACTACTCATTTGCGGAGAAACAAATTTTTATAAGAACCAGTCTAGTTTTAATTACTGAAGCCAATAAAGGAGGGGAGGGGAGAGGGAGAGGGGGCAGTCTTGTGTGTCATGAGACGTGCGTGGAATGAATACGAAGGTACTTGATTACTTCAACACATGCCTCCACAAAACTGACCAGTAAACAAATTGGCGTGAAAGTTCGTCTCGTGGTGGAAAGTTTAAAGCGGTGCGATGTATTGTGTGTTGTTTTCCTGTGCGTGTGTGTGTGTGTGGGTAGTCCGTGTTTATGTGTGTGTGTAAGTGTGTAGATGTGTGTTTGTGCTTTTGATGTGTTTGCAAAAAAAATAATAAAAAAAATCTGCAATATTGTTTGCTTGGTGATGCGGCCAAGTCTATCGAGTGCAGTTTTTCTTTCACAAGCTGTTTGAGATGCAAATCTCGTCGATAAGGAAGAAATGAGCGTAAAACTCGATGCTCATGCAACACAGCGCATTGTTCCTCATTCGTGTTAATGGCCGAGGAACAAGAGTTTCCATTACAAGGCTTCTCCTTCGTGGCAAAGACTTACGACTGAGCAGTTCCATCATGATTCGGGCAATCAATTTCATCTTAATCTGCTCTGACACTCGGGCTCGAAGGACAAGATTGATGTAAAATTGTGAGAGCAATGAGTTTCTCCGCTCCCTTCATCAAATGACCGCAAATTGATTGATCAGACTCACACATTTAACAAAATTGCACGTCCTAACCTACCCTACCGTCATTAAAAAAGAGTGTTTTATTTTATATAGGGCTCGTTTTGTTTTCAATGCTTCTCATATGATCGTGCGGAAAGACAAAATTAGTCACTGTCGTGCCAGAGAAATTTAATTCCTACTCGTGTCCAGGAAAGCGGAAATGTTTCATGGGAGCGTTTTTATGACTTTTTGCATCGAAAAATTGCTGGAAAACATTTGGAAGACCGCACGTCCGGTCTGCAAATTGTATGCTGGCCACAAGGTGACGAAAAAATGGTTTATGATCCGAGAAGCCAATGAGCGTTCTCAGCCAGGGTCGTATTTGCTGGTGGTGGTTGTGGTGGTGGTGGTGGTTTGTAATTGAAAACGTGGAAACATGGAAACATGATAGTGTTGCTTGCTGTGCATGCTGAGTTGGACTCGCAAATAAAACAGCACTCGTTTCTTTCTTTTAAATTTTTATGAACTGAAAGTTTCTAATCTGTCATTGCTGCTGGAAACTAAAATTTTATTTTTTCGGTGCGAAACCGATTGAAAAAGTAATTGCAAAAAATGCCGGCAACCTGGCTTATAGAAATAAAAATGAAATGAATATTGAAGAGGCAGAGACATGTGACGTGGAATGATCTTTTCAATGAAGTGCTTCCATACGTGGTGCTACGTGTTCCAATCATGAGGGATTTCAGATGAAGAAGCGACTGAGAAGATAAATGAGTTACTTGAAAATATAAATTCATTTCTGAAATAATTTCTTTTTTTAACAAATTTGAAATCAAAAACTGAAAGTTTCATTGATAATAAAATAAATAATGAAATAATTTTTAAAATGGAAAAATTTGTAACAAAAATATTGTTTTAGCGAAAGTTTTGCCACTATGTATCACACGCAAACATAGGCGTACGAGTCGGGAGGGCGAGAGGACTGCCTGATTTGGTTGAAAATGTTTTAAATATCAGTCAATAAATACTTACTTAAATATCAGTCAATAAATACTTATTTAAATATCAGTCAATAAATACTTACTTAAATATCAGTCAATAAATACTTACTTAAATATCAGTCAATAAATACTTATTTAAATATCAGTCAATAAATACTTACTTAAATATCAGTCAATAAATACTTATTTAAATATCAGTCAATAAATACTTACTTAAATATCAGTCAATAAATACTTATTTAAATATCAGTCAATAAATACTTACTTAAATATCAGTCAATAAATACTTATTTAAATATCAGTCAATAAATACTTACTTAAATATCAGTCAATAAATACTTACTTAAATATCAGTCAATAAATACTTATTTAAATATCAGTCAATAAATACTTACTTAAATATCAGTCAATAAATACTTATTTAAATATCAGTCAATAAATACTTATTTAAATATCAGTCAATAAATACTTATTTAAATATCAGTCAATAAATACTTATTTAAATATCAGTCAATAAATACTTACTTAAATATCAGTCAATAAATACTTACTTAAATATCAGCCAATAAATACTTACTTAAATATCAAGCAATACGGGCTGAAAATTTTGGCATGCCTGCTGCTATGGAAACGAAAAAGCCTAAAGAGAAAAGTGAAGATGACGGAAAGTTAAAAAAATGTTGGTTAAATTGAGAAGTATTCAAATAATTTATTTAATGTAAATTTGTACAAGTTTTTAATTAACTTCATTTGTCGGTTGTCTGATGTCTGTTGTTAATTTAGATGGAATCTTGTATATAATTTTTAACCAACTTTCCAACTCCAACTAGCTCAAAATTTTAATTTTTTACCACAAACGTAAAATAAATGACAACACATAATTTGGAAAAACTGAAATATTTTTTAATGTTTGTCTATAATTTTTTTATTAGCTTGTTAATTATTCATTCATGTATGCAAGGATGCAAACATGAATGCCGAGTCAAGGTGAATGTCACGACGAAATATTCCTTGAGGTTCGAACAAATTTTAAAAATTTTGAAACAATTTCCAAGCAATTTATTTATTTAATTTTTTTTCTGTTTAAATAAAATGTTTTTCTAATTTAAAATCAAGTCAATTTAATATCCTTGCAGAATAAAATTGACTGTACACTTCAAACGTACATTATAAATGCTTAAACACCTATATATCATTTATTTGTGGGAAAAAACAATAAAAATGTACCAAGTTAAAAAAATTGTTAAAAGTTAAAAAAATGTTTAAAAGATGTATACTCACCGATGTGGCATTCCCCGTCATGGAACACTTTTAACTCAATTGAATGTCTGCAGGCTTCAAACTCCATGTAACACCTGTTTGAATAAGTTCTTCCATCGCTTGCACAGATGGGAAAAATATCTTGTGGGCAAGTGGAATTACACTGGCAGGTGGGTCGCCTGTTACTATCTAGTATGCACACTTCTCCGTTGGAACATCTGTGAAACTTGCACGGATCTGTTTCATAAAAAATATATACAATTATTGGTTTTGTTGTTATAGTTTAAATTAAAATATTTAAAATTTTAACGTAAATCAAAAAGTACTTTTCTGTATTTATTGATTTCCGTTGGGTATTTCTTATTACAAACTTTTATTTAAGTTGTAATCTCTGTTTGTGTGTGTGTGTGGCTTTCTCTGTACACAAATCTTGCGAGTTAAATTTAACCAGCTTTTTGACTAGCTAGGAAGCTGAAACTTTTAGCATAGCTTTATATTAGATGACAATACAAGATTCGATTGAAAAAATTAATTTGAACATCTTTCGTATTTCTAAATCGAGTATATTTGAAATCAAAGTTTGTGTTAAAAAGCTCATTTTTTCCTATACTTGTTTTTTAATTGAAGTTGTACAGTATGTTGTTTATTGAAAGTGTTTGAATTTATTTTCTATTAAAATGCTTTTAATAAATTTTATTTAAATATATATATATATAAGTTTTTTTGTGAAACAAAATAAACAAAAAATGTTGAGACTTGCTGTGATCAAATATTTTCATGTTTTTTTAAATCTTTTATGAAAAAAGGTTGTGATTTGCGAGAACTCAGATAAAAGGTTCTCGTGTCATGCAGTTTACATTTATGCAGTTTACATTTCGTGTCATGCAGTTTACATCTTGTGTCATGCAGTTTACATTTATGCAGTTTACATTTCGTGTCATGCAGTTTACATTTTGTGTTATGCAGTTTACATTTTGTGTCATGCAGTTTACATTTTGTGTCATGCAGTTTACATCTTGTGTCATGCAGTTTACATTTTGTGTCATGCAGTTTACATTTTGTGTTATGCAGTTAACATTCCATTATCTTTATATTATCATATTTAAAAAAATTATCATTAAAAATTTTTATAATGTTCACGTTCTATAAATAAATGAATTTGCAAAACTTAAAAGTTTAATGTTAAAGTTATTTTGAATTTCCGATCAAACGCTTTCAAAAACAAAAATTTTCAAAGCTAAAATAAATAAAAATAAAAGAAAGAGATTCAGTCATGCTTGAGATTGCTTGCAGAAAATCGGATTTCGTTTTGCTCGTGCTGCCTCATGAAATCGTTTTAAAGCGAAAAAAGACAGGCAAATAAGCTTGCACAGTGCTACAAGATTGTCTAATCCTCTACACGACGAAACCAATCCATTAGATTGAAGAAGTCAACTTTCTTAGTCATTCTTTTTATCCCTTTTTTAGCTTTTTCTTATTTTCTTAAACTCTTTGTCACTCTTTCATTTTTTTCTCTAAAAATCTCTAAAAGTTTTACTAAATTTTATTTTATGATGCTCATTTTGAAACTTTTATTTTCAGTTATTTTCATTACCAACAAGAAAAAGTTTTTCTTTTTCTTTTTATTTTAGATTGATTGTACGACATGCGGCCATTGTAAGATGCAAGTGAATAGAAAAGTGGGAGATTAACGAACCGCATTCTCCTTCGTATTTCCTTTCAATGTTTCGAAGAGCCATGCAGGAATGCTTCCTCATCGAGCAATCATTCGGATAGTTTCTTCCATCTGTACCACACAGCGGTTCACTGCCCACACTGTCCCCGTAAGTATTGCACTGCTCTGGACACTGGCATCGGGCTGTCGACCCGTCCATGGATGGTATGCATCTGCATCAAATAAACGTTTCATGCGTCAATGAATGTTTTATTAGCTGCTTAGAATTAGAAATAGAAGCTAATAAATATGCTGTTCTGAAAGAGGCAAAAAAATGTATAGGCATATAATTGTAATGAATAGATAAATCAACGTCATTAGATTGCTTGCTTGTTTAATTACGATCATTTTAGTGATTGCTTCTCGACGAAAATTCGATGTTTCTGCTGGGAGTCATCAAACGTCAGGAAGCGATTGATAGATAGTTTCAACGAGAAAATTCAACCATAGGTTGAACGGATTTTTCTAAGAATAAACTTTCAAGCAATCATTCATTAGACACTACCTGGCACCGAAATTGCATTTTTTTCCTTCGCACGGATCCTTCCTGTTGGCAGGATAGACGTAACACGATGCCGATCCTTTAACTGAGACCGTGAAGCTCCATAATGGAACCGTCAGAACTGTCGATAAAAGCATAGTGAAATTGAGAACATGTAAAATCTCCTTCATCGCAAGCGTCAAGATTCTTTTCCTGCCAAATAATCCAGCCATTACGGATATATAAAAAAATAACAATCGAAACTGTCGACTTATTTTTGAAACTACGAAACGTGGTGGTTCGCTGTCATCGTAATAACAATTAAGCAAGATTTATTATACCGAGAAACGTCTATTTCTATGAATGATGTAACTAATAAATTTGATTCGTGTTCTTAAACATGTCCATCTCTCATTTCGCCTCTCCACTTCGTACGTTTATATACATTTTTGTGCATCATGCACGCACATTTAGGCTTGCACTGTCACTCGGACTGAAGATGAGCAAAGAAGATAGAAGGAAACGCAAAAGAAAAAACTTAGAAAAACATTAAAATAATTACAATAAAAGGTAGGATTATTCGGCAACACAAAGAAAGTAAACAACTTTCAATGTCACACAGAGACTCATAAGGACATACACTGACTTATACAAGTAACAAATTTGATACAAAATTCACGGGACAAAAAATGTAGTTCACAAATAAACATCAGTATTATACAGACAGGTGTATATATATATATATATATATATATATATATATATATATATATATATATATAACATTTTTTTTATATTACTGAACATGTAGAGCAGCCACATTGGACAAAACTTTAATAAAATATAAATAAAATAATTAAAAATGTAAACAAATTAATCGCAAAAACATTGTTTTTCCCAAATTTTTTATATTTTAGAATTCACAGTTTTTGATTTGTTGCCAGTTGTAGAAAAACATTAATACAGTTTTATAAATACACTTGATGCGTAAATTATGTCAAGATAGAAAATATAAGAAATTTCGAATCAATATAGAAAAAACAAAGTTTCTATCATAAATTTTTATTTGAAAAATTAAATATGATTTTTCAAAGAACTAAAAATTAATGAAATTTTTTTTTACTTAATAACAGACAGTTTGATTTTCAAAAGGGTCACTCAACATTTATGCCTTTGATCCTGTTATACTCAAGAATTGCTGAAGCAGTTGAACATGGTGAATATAATACAGTAGAACCTCTCTTATGCATAAAATCGGTCGCATACGTGGGTGAGTCGCATAGAAGAAAAAGTCACATTTTTCAGAATTACATATACAGACAACAAAGAGTAATCAGCAGTTTATTTTTTTAAATCAACTAACAGTCATTAAAAAAAGTTATGATTTAAAATAGTTCCAAATCAGAAGCGTGGATTGGGGAGGGCTGAGGGGGGCCATGGCCCCCCTCAAGATTTTTCCACCAAATAGAAAAAATATCTTTTTTAGCTAATACATGATCGAGTATTTAGATTAGTTGATAAAAACAGTATTAATCATACTTTTTAAATTATATTACTTATAATCTACTGCTAATATTTTTCAATCTTTTAGTGCTTAGTTTCTCGTCCCTCTTACTTTTCTCATATCTTTCCATCTCTTTTTTGTCTTCTCTTCTTCTCTGGCTTCCACTTAGATATAGGATGATTTTTAAAACTTGCTTACTAATGTTTAAAATAAAAAATTGCTCTTCTCCACTTTTCTTTTCTGTTAAGCATTCTTTTTCTAAACGCTCTTTTTCCTACTCTGGTCCCTATCTCTGAACCTCTTTTCATACTTCAATTACTAAATCTACTTCTCTCACAGTTTTCCGTCGGGGCTTTAAACTTATCTGTTTAATAAGTTCGTGTCCGAGCGCTATTGAACGCCAAAGAAATAGCGCAATAGAAATTTAATAGATTGATTGCTTGCTTTCTCGTGTATCTGTCCTAGCTTGAGTAACAATTAGCGTATTCTTATCCTACCCGGTTGCTTGAGCTCTCTCACCAAGATTTTTCTAATTCATTTTAAATTATTTTTATTAGCTCACACACGATTGAGTATTTAGATTATTTGATGAAAGCAATATTTATCATACTTGTTGATTAATATCCAGTTACTCTGCTATTATTTTTCAATCTTTTATTAGCTTTAGTCTATTTTATCTTGATGATTCAGTGGACAATTTTGTAAAAATGAAAGAACGTCGATACCCTTTGTTACATCCATAATTTAAACGCTTTTTGTCTGCATTCAATATTAAATAAAAGTTAACATTTTTAAACTGTTTTTTAACTAATATGATGATTTACATGAACATGCAACATACAAATATATATTGGGATGGTCATTTTTGTTTGAAGATTTTCTGGGTTTGAGTTAAAAAATCTTCGCCCCCCTCAACATTTTGCTGAATCCACGCCTCTGTTCCAAATTGTTTGTTGTTTTAAATTACCTAATTTAACACTACACAACTCCAAAGACGCTTTAATGAGATGACTAGCTAGCGTACTGTTGTCGTGTTTACAAGCATACTTTAAAAGCCTATTAACATATAAAATTGTAGTTTGACTGCTAATGAATTAATCATCCGAATCTTTTGAATCAATGTCTTCAATGTTTTCCTCTTCTGGCTCAACCACAACTGGGACGCCTTGGACATTCAAACTTGTTGGCTCATTAGCATCGCAATTAACATACTCTTCGAAATTGACTCCCATCAGGATTGGATGGTCTACCATGTCATCATCGAACTCTAGAGCCTCTTTAGAATTGGTGACATCACATGGACCAAAATATAAAGTTGGTTTGGTCTGAACAACAGTATTGGTTACTGAAGAGTAGACAGTCCAAAGGAACGTGAAAATTAACAAAACCCCACTGGCTTTTATTACACATAGGTACCTACAAGCAATTTCAAAAGTTTTGATCTACTGCAGGTCGCATAATAGAGTTATTCATGCAAATAATGCCACAGAAACAAGGTCGTTGGTCGCGTTACGGAGTTTGTCGCATAACAGAAACAGATTAGTATGGAAGAGTAGGGATATTTTAATCCGTGCAAAATTTTTAGGTCGCATAAGCACTAAAGTCGTATAGCGGGGTTCGTATAAGCGAGGTCCTACTGTATTGGTATATTTCTCGATTTAGCCAAAGCTTTCGACACTGTTGATCAAAATCTGTTAATTGACAAGTTGGCTTTTTATTGTTTTCGGATTGTTAGATTGGCTTAAAGGTTATTTACTAAACCAAAAACAGTTATTTGAATTCAAGGATTCAAAATCATTTTCTCGTGACATTTCATGTGGTTCAATTTTGGGGTCCTAACTTTACATCATTCACATTAATGATCTTGTGAAGGCTTCTTTGTTGGTTGAATTTTTGTTGTTTGCTGATGATACGAGTATTTTTGCTTCAGGTAATTGATTGTATGACATAATCTCAATTATGAATAATGAACTCGTGAGTAATGATGAATGGTTCCGAACCAATAAATTATCATTAAATATGGATAAAACTAATTATATTCTTCTTCGTACTAGGCATAAAACTTCTTATTGTAACAACCTTCTTAATATAAATTTATAAATGGTTATTCTATCAGATGTGTATCTTCCATTAAATTCTTGGATGTTACTTTAGATAGCGCTGGTGGCATGGCGGTAAAGCGTTCTCCTGTCGATCGTTAGGTTGGCAGTTCGAGCCTCACCGGCGTCACCATCGTAACTCCCTTAAGCAAGGAGTTCACTCGCATTGCTGAAAGGGGTAGGCGCCTACAAACGGCTGACTTTGCAAAAACCCTTTCTCGCCTTTGAGCAAGATTTTTCTTGGAGAAGGCTTGTGCTAAATGTCAGTAAAAAATTGAACACTTGGACAGGTCTAGGAGGGATATCTCCTTTATTGAATCGAAAATTTTCAAAAACATAGGTATTATTTACAAAAATAGTAGGTTTGTTGACAAAAAAGATACTAAAATTAGTTTATTATTTATTGATTTATCTCTATTTTACATACTGCAATATAGTTTGGGCAGCTAATTATCCATCAAGAATGAGAGGATTACACATTCTTCAAAAGAAAGCAGTTCGCATTATTTTTCATTTGCCATATCGAGCTTCTACTGGGCCGACATTTCCTGTAAATAAATTACTTAATATACATCAATTAAATAAATTTCAAGTTTGTCCATTTATTTTCAAATATAATAATGAAGACTTGCCTAGTGTGTTCATTCGTATGCTCAAAAAAAAACTTCGGATATTCATGCCTTTGCTTTTCGATCATCAATCAACTATAGATCTGATTTTTGTGGCACTACCTTTAAAAGTTTTTCTATTTGCTGTCGAGGTCCTCGGTTCTATAATGCTGTTTAAAAAAAATTGAAATTTTTCATTTTACTCTCAAATTGATTATATGTCTCTATCTCAACTCAATTGGTTTTTACATAATCCCATATTCTTATTTGTTACAAACTTTTATTTAGGTTACAATCTCTGTTTGTGTGTGTGTGTTTTTCTCTAGAAAGCTGAAACTTTCAGCATAGCTTCATATTGGATGACAATACATGATTCAATTTAAAAAAATTTGTGCTGAAAAAAACGTTTTTTTCTTTACTTGTTTATTATTTGTATACACCTATTTCGCAACTCTTATTTCATTTATGAATTGTTTCTCTGCTCTTCATTCAACTCGAATAGCCTTAGCCTGGTTCTATATTACTCTTGAAATAACATCTGAAATTTTTTATTTCTTCAATGAGTTAATTTTGTGTTTTTTGCTGTTTATTATTGTTATCTGTTATAAGGATATCTCCTAGATGGGAAGTAATTCTTTTGGGAGACTCCTTTTGAGATATGTTTTTTTCTAGTGTTCTGTTTTTTATCATTATCCCATTAAACAATTAAACTGTTAAACAGATCAAATTGATCTTTTTCTCTTTCAAGAAAAATATGAATTTTTTCAAAAAAGTTTCATTTTTCAAATAGTTGAATTTAATAACCTATTTAATTTTGTTCCATTAGTTTGAAAACTTAACAAAATGCATTGGCATTGAAAAGAATTCCTACACGCTAAATTTTAGCTTGATTGTATAATGAAAATTATGTTTTTTAGCGTCTTAGGATTCCAACACATTGCTCAAGCAAACAAACGCGTTGAAGTTAATATAAAGAATTTAAATACTACAAAAATTTTGTTGAAAAAATAAAACTATCAGTTTTAAATTTGTTAAAAAAAAGTTTTTTTTTACCAAACAGGTTTTTGTGAGAAGACTGAATAAGAGTCTTCAAGCACTAGCTATCAATGGAGTATTGTTAAATTGAATTGAAAAAAATCATCTATCTGTTTGGTCAGCTCTGGTGCATATACATTTAATGTTTTATCTCAAATGGTTTTAGCTTTATCCTGAAAAACAATGATAATGTTTTGGAATTGATGTGTTATTTTTTGTTGGAAGTTATTTGATACAATCTTTTTGTAGCAATATGTTGCAAAGTTTTTTTAGGTTTTCAGCGTTGAAGAATATTTTTCCGTTCTATAATTTTTCTTCTATCAGCTCAATTTTCTGATCCCAAATTATACAGTCCATCTTCTAATGCATGCGCCTCTATCATTTCTCAAATATTATTATTTTCCGTTTTGCGGTCATGCATTAAGCGTCGCAACAAGGCGTTTTTTATTCAGACATATATATACAGTGGTACTCCCTATTAACGACTTTGAAAATGTCATAGAAATCAGGTCTTAAAAGGGAGGGGTCTTAAATGGGGAGAAAGGATATTTACAACCAAATAAAAAAGGTACACAAAATGTACATACACTGCATTGTATTATATTCAAACAATACATATATAATTGGACAAAACTATGTTATTGTTAAACTCAAAAATTTTATTTTTAGTTATTTTGGGAAAAAATGAAGTAAGTGGAGTTTGAGCAACTCTTGACTTCTTTTTAAGATGTTCTGTATTATTTTACCGTGAAAATTTTCCAAAAGTTCTGGAATGCCTTGAAATCCATAAGTCAGTGCAAAATGAATCAACTGTTGAGTGCTTTTAGCAGCAGCAGTAAAAGAGATCACTGGTTCAATTATTTCATCAGTTCCATCTTTTTGTGGATCTTCTTCAGGCTGTGACTGAATATCCAAGTTATCTTCTTCTGTTTCAGCACAGGTTGGGACTTTGTCATCTATTGCAGCAAACTCTTCCAATGTCATGCCATTGAGGAGCTTGACTTCACCATTTGAAGGGTTCTCTTTTTCTATTTCAAATGACTGGCAATCTCTTTGTCCAATCCTCTACCGTTTCCTCAAATACCTCTGCTCTGTCTCCGGAAAGAACAGACAAATGAATGTTGTGGCGTTTCATCCACTTATACAGCCATCCGTTAGATGCTGTAAATTTATTGTGCCCAAGAACCACAGCCTCAATGGCCGCCTTCTCTTGGATCATGCGACCACTGATAGGCAAATTTCGACGTCGACTATCGCAAAACCACTTCCACATTATTTCGTTCAAGTCGCTGTAAACACATTTTCTTTGTTTATCGTACTTTCGTTCCGCATTGTCACCTTTTTCCCATCTTTCAAGAATTGAAGCTTTGTCCTGTACAATTCCCTGAATTTGTGTTTTACCGACATTTACCGATTTTGCAATTGAGATTGCA
This sequence comes from Erpobdella octoculata, assembly GCA_963978895.1. NCBI lineage: Eukaryota > Metazoa > Annelida > Clitellata > Hirudinida > Erpobdellidae > Erpobdella > Erpobdella octoculata. The sequence continues at coordinate 15,558,468 of OZ022240.1, read as the reverse complement.
GTTTCTCCGCTGTCACTCCTTTTTATCACTTCTATTCTTTCTCCTAATGTTAATATTTTCCGTTTTCTTTTCTGTGAGTTCAAAGTTGACGTCATTTTACCAAATTAAAATTTAATTCGCGAAATCAAATGAGAGACGAGACGCTTTGAATAAATATAAAGAATCCGGAAGTTTTGTTTTGTTTGTGAATAAGGATGGCATGTTTTGGTGAATAGGGATGGCATGTTTTGAATGTGTATACCGAAAATTGAGAATTTTAAAAAGTCGTAATTTTTACGCTTTAGTGAAAATTTTTTGTGTTTTTTTAAGGTCGTTGGTCGGGTTTTGGAGGGAGTCGTAGATCGGGAGTGACGCTTAATGGGAAAACAATCCGTCAGAAAACAAATGGTCGGAAATGAGAGAGAGTCGTAAATGGGGAGGTCGTTGGGGAGGAATATTACTGTATATATATATATTGTTTTTAACGTATTTAGGCACTATATTTTCTTTAAGGCATGCTCCGTTAAAGATACTTGCCCATTTGGCATTTAGCAGTTTACAAACTGTATTATCAATACTACGAAATTCAGAACTTGACATTTCAATCCCATTGGCTGACTGCAGTTTCGGAAAAAAATTTCCATCATCAGAGCCGATCAAAATATGTAAGTAAACAGAATATATATATATATATATATATATATATATATATATATATATATATACATATATATATATATATATATATACATATATATATATATATATGTATTTATGTATGTATGTATGTATGTATGTATGTATGTATGTATGTATGTATGTATGTATGTATGTATGTATGTATGTATGTATGTATGTATGTATGTATGTATGTATGTATGTATGAATGTATGTATGTATGTATGTATGTATGTATGTAGAATCGGATCTAGGGGGGGGGACTGAGAGCGAAAAAATGAGCGGGAAAGCGACAGGGAACGGATAACGACCGGGAGCGGGAGCGCAAGCGAGAAGGAAACGGAAGCGAAAAAGAAACGCATTAGGTAAACCTCTAAAAACCCCGGGCAACGCCGGGTGCCCCCGCTAGTATATATATAAAAGAACATGTCCTGACGGTAACCGGATAAAACAGAACATGATAAAACAGAACAGTGAGAAAACAGAACAGTGAACAAACAGAACAGTGATAAAACAGAACATCGCGTTTATTTTTTTAAATTTTTCGCAATAATAACTACAAATCGGTTTTATATAACTTTCATCTACTTCTTTGTATGTTTCCGTTGTCAGCTATTGATCCAGAGAAAATGTGGGAATCATCCTACAACAGATTAATTTGTGTTTGTGTTTGCTTTATATTTTTGTTGCGGTGCGCTGACGGTTTTTCGCTGATAACTCTTTTGTTTGATTGAATATTAAAAAACTACTTTGACAAAAGAACCAGCTTTTTAAGCTGGGCCTATTCTAGTTTATTTCTTATTATATGATCAATATAATTTTCCCGTGAAAATTCACTCATGCAAATGTTGCGAACACATCAAAAATGCTAGATACCAGTGTCACAGTTGAGAGACTTCTTACCAAATTATAGTTCAAACTTGGACTTCTAGATATATATTATTGGTACAAAGTTGGTTATAAAAGAGTCTGCTCATACAAAAATATGTATTTACATCTACAATTTCTGTGCAATCAGGTTGAGCAAGTTATATCCAGCAGTGATGAGCTTCAAACACCGAAAAATAATATTATTAACTACATTATCAAATAAAACTTTAATTTTATGATAATAGTTTAAAATATCTCCGGGCGTTTTAACTTTGAGCAATTTGATCTCGGACATTTTGTATATCACGAAAAAGTTGAAAAAATATACGCAATGTTCTGTATTATCACTGTTCTGTTTAATCAATGTTCTGTTTCTTCACTGTTCTGTTTTATCATGTTCTGTTTCATCATGTTCTGTTTTGTCATGTTCTGTTTTATCATGTTCTGTTTCATCATGGAACCGTCCTGACTGACTTACTGACTGATAATCAACGCCGAGCTCAAACGCCTCATCCTAGGAACGTGAAATTTGGAACTTATATTACTTTTATTGCGTGAGCATCCACTAAGAAAGGATTTTTTAAAATTTTGCTCCTGAGGGGAAGAAACTGAAAAACAAACTTTTTTTCTAAAACAATGTATATCTCGAAAACCAAAAATGAGGAGATTTTGAAATTTGGTATATGGATTCTTCTTGAAAAATAAAAAGATACGTGTTTCACCATTTGTTGAAAATTCGGTTTCCCGGATCTCAAATGTGGGTTGGAAAATTGAGTTATTTGGTTTTTAAAGTAGCTGCTACTCAAAAACTGTGAATGCTACAGGAGTAAAAATTAGTATTTAGTTTCTACTCCAAAAATAATAAAATACGTGTTTTAGCAATTTTTGAAAATTTAGTTTCCAGGACTTCAAATGTGGGGTGGAAAATAGGGTTATTTGTTTTTTAAAGTAACTGCTACTCAAAAACTGTAAATACCACAGATGTAAAAATTAGTATTTAGTTTCTATTCTAAAAATAAATATATACGTGTTTTACCATTTTTTACTGTGAATGCTACAAAATTAAAAATTAATACTTAGTATCTACTAAAAAAAAAGATATACGTGTTTCACCATTTTTTAAAACTTTGGTTTCCATGACTTCAAATGTGGGGTCACAATAAAGGTTATTTGATTTTAAAATAACTGCTACTCAACAACTGCAAGCATTACAGATGTAAAACTTATTTTGAGGTTTTGTGCCGGTTAAAAGTAGCTGAGTCCAGTTTATCACCGGTAGGGCCAAGCCGTTATTTTAGGTCTTTTTACGGGCCAGGCTAAACCTTAAATCATGGTGGTACGGGCCGAGGTTTTTCACTAAGCATATAGACATTTTAGTGATTTTAGGGTCTTCAGACGGGCCGGGCCAAACCTGAAGTCAAGGTGGGACGGGCCGAAGTTTTTCACCAAGTATATAGAATTTCTAGGCCTGTAAAAACGGGCCGGCCCCAAATTAGACGGGCCGTGCCGGGCTAGGAATTTTGATTTTGAAACGGGCTGGGCCAAGTTGTCGACGGGCCGAGCCGACACCTATGGATGCACGGTTCAAATTCTCTAATTTCATGCGAGCGAAGCCGCTACGGGCACTGCTAGTATATATATATATATATATATATATATATATATATATATATATATATATATATATATATATATATATATATATATATATATATATATATATATATATATATATATATATATATATATATATACATCTAGCTAGAGGGAAGTTGGTAAGAAATTGATTACAAATATGGCATAAAGAGACAGCAGACAAGTAAAGCTAATTAAGAGCTTGTATAAGCAATTAATTCTTTTCATGATCTGATAAGCTCTATAAGTATGTTTCGTAAATCATGGACTCCTAGATAGAACTATATATCTAGGAGTCCATGGGTAAATTCACAGTGAACCAACGACCTCGGGCTCCCATTGGTTAGCGCTGGATTGTGATTGTCGGTCAATAAAATAGGGCTGTCAAGAAAATCGGTTAAACGTTCATGTGCAATCTTAAGCATATTTTAGTGGTTTGTTCAGCTTAATCAAAATGTTAGCAATGCTATTTAGATTCCAAAAACTAGAAATTTTGCCTGACGAAAATTAGTCGTCAATCGTGAAGTTAAAAAAAACGAAACAAGCAGAATTAACTAAAAAATTATGTAATTTAATCGTTACAGATTTTTTAACGTTTACGAGTTTATTCTGTAATTTTTTCTTTCCAGTTTGAAAATTTTAAAGCAAAAAAATCTTTATTCTGCGTTTTCAAATAAAAGTCTTGTTGTAATTTTTTTTCCCCGTTTTTTTAATCTTACCTTTTTTACATTTAAAAAAACAACTTATTTTTAGTATATTTATATAGTACGAATCTGAACTTGCGACCGTAAAAATGCACACATATAGAATAGAAACATTGATTTCACTGCCTGCAATAAAAGTTCTACCTTGGGAAACTTTCAGATAGTCAACCCGCTATGACTGAGGTTTCGCATCGGTAACTTTTCCATTATGACTGCAGTGGAGCAATATGTCCATGGATGGCTATCTGACCAATAGGAATTTTTGATGAAGCAGGCTTTTATAAAATAGATGAATCCATGAATATTTAATAGGAATTCGTTATGATAGTTGAAAAAAGAAATTGAAAATAAAACATTATAAATGACCGAAGACTCTCTAACAATGTTAGCAAAGAATAACGTTTTTTAAACACTGACCGACCAAATTAAATAAATAAATAAATATATAGATTAGTCATTTTGAAATTTCTTCAAAGATTTGGTGGTGGTGGTGGTGGTGGTGGTGATAGTGATGGGGGCAACGGCAATGGCAATGTGGAAAAAAGATGATGATATATGGTTGTTGTTGTGTGATGACGATGACGATGACGATGACGATGACGATGACGATGACGATGACGATGACGATGACGATGACGATGACGATGACGATGACGATGACGATGACGATGACGATGACGATGACGATGACGATGACGATGACGTTGATGGTGGTGTTGGTGGGGGTGGGGGTGATGATGATAATGATAATGTTGATGATGACCACGACAACACTGAAGGCAACGATAAAGATGGTGGCGGTAATGGCACCATTTGAAAAATAAATTGTTGAAAAATAAATTCATTGTAGCAGATGAAGATGCAGTGTACAATGTAATTTTTAAAATGACCTCTGCTAACACAAAGTTTTAAATTTAAATCCTGCCAACACATTACAGGCCACGACAAATGATGCCAGGAAATCTTCTTTCCATGAAACCACTCGTAAATTTTCTTCCAGTTTTTTTATTGATTTCAAACCGAAATTATTTGGTATCCCTTTTCCAGTTGCAGTTTTTAAATTTAATTAAGATAATTTAAAAACTGAAAAATATAAATTTTGAATGTTGGTTTACATTTGTTATTATTTAAGTAAAATAATTATAAAAAAAACAAACAAATTACAAAAACAACAATTGTTATGGTATTGACATTTTTAAGTTATATCTAATACACTTCAAATAGGGTAAAATGGGGGTATCACCGCCACCCTAACGTTGTTGCTGTTGAATTTTAAAAAAAATGTTGTAAATTAGGATAAAAAAACTACTCTGTACTCATTATTTTTTTCCACAATACATACAACTTCTTTGTTTGAAATTTGAATTAAAAGATTTTTGAAATATGATCAAAAATGTGTTGAGTAATTTTGTTACAAGGGGCTGTTGTTAACCATCCCGTGTATTTGAAGCAAAAGACTGCTTTATCTTGATATCTTTTTTCATTCGATATGCCAATGGTTTTGTAAAAATCTTAGACAAATATAAATATTCACTATATATCCACTTTTGACAGCAGCAACCACTTGTCAATTGTCACTTCATCTTTCATGTTTTCCCAATATTTTTGTTCTATCTGTAATAATAAATAGCAAAAAATTTATCAAAGTGCAATTTTTTTAAAGTCAACATAACTTCAAAATAGATTGAGTAGAAATGTTGAAATTAAAATTTTGCACAGTATAAACCAAGGGATGGTGAAATTAGCCGTTTGCCACTACTTTTTTTAAATTAATTTTAAAATAATAAAAAAATTAAGCTGCCAGCAATAATAAATGATCTTATGTACGATAATAACAGTTATAAGTAATAATATGATTTCAATAGTTCAAGCAGTACCTTGTTTTTCAAAAGGCCTTTCTTGTAACGAAACAATCTTGAAAGCGCCGATTAGTTCAAGAAATCCTTTTTTTACTGTTCAAATTACAAGCGTTAAAAACACACACAAAAACATTGAAAAGCATGCCAAAGAAATTATAAAGTTTTAAGGTTTTATCAAAACTTTAAATTATTAATTTTGAGCGCAAAAAATAGAAAAATTTTAAATATAGCGAAAATACTCGATTTGGGTGGTACGCCATATTATCATTTAGTTTTGTTTTGTCATTAAGGTGGAATCAATATTATGTTTTTTTTTTCAAAAATAACTTGAAATACAAGCGTTTTGACAAGGTGTTGTATAAAATCTCCTTGTATGATATTAGAGGAATATTTTATGTCATTAATGTAAGAGGATAAAAAATGGCTTGCTGGCAAATAAGGAATGAATTAAAACGATGCTTTTTATCAAAGCTTTTTGCTGAGAGGAGGAATGTTATGGGACGCCCAACTTTATGCTGGCCAATAAATTTTGTCACACTTACTTTAAATAGTTTTAGATTGAAACTCCACTATTTCTTCCATCCAGCAAATAAAAAATTATTTATCTTTTTTTTCAAATTATAAAATGGGTATAAATAAAAATCAATCATTTTATATTTTAAAATTACTATTAACAACTTTGACTTTTAAATGCATTATAATATTTGGCATTTAATGAGTAAGATTAATTTGTAAATTTGTCGATAAGAGTCCTGGTACCAAAAGTTTGAAAAAAGCTCTAAGTAAAAATAAGTTTTTTGTAAATAATTAAAATTTTTGCTGACATTAAACAAATAATTTTTAACAAAAATTTAATTCCATAAAAAATGATTTACTGCTCGTTGAATTTTTTGAATTACGCAAGTTTTCCTGGTTAACTTTTTCAAATTAAATTGTGAAAACTGTGTAAAATAAACGTCACTTTCTATCAGTGTGGAAATCTGTCTTATTATTCCTGAGCCAAATTTGATTATTATGGAGCTTCACTTATGGGAATTCAAAACCATTCTCTTTCTAGCACACGCATTTTTCACGATGATTATAAATTTTCAGAAAATATAAACCTTTTAGCTTTTAAGCTATTTTTTAAAAACATTCTTTTAAATCATTTTGTTAACGTGGTTGACTTTCTCTAAGTTTTTTTTCAATCTTTGTGTTATGTTATGTTGACAAAGTTAGAAAATTAAAAAGACAAAGCAAATTATTTACATTTTTATCGAATCTCAAATAAAAAATTTTTTTAAGTCGTTTCATTTGTACATACTTTTTTTTAGCTTAACGTCTCCGTTGATGTTGTCAACGACAAATCTTAGAAGTAAAAATTAAAAAATGTCTCGTAGAATTGAACTGAAATTTGGAATAAATTTGCTTCTTATAAAAATGCATTCTATCAAAGTTTTAAAATTTTCTGGAAAAAAGCGTCTTTAAAGAGTAACCCGTAAGAAACGAGGTTTTTTCACAAATCCCTTATTTATTTCAAGATTCTCCGGCTTTTAATTTATTGCAAATTTTTCTTTTAAAACGACATTTTTTGAATTTATATATGCAAACATCAAAATAATTGTCTTTGATTTACTTTTTTTAAACACAGGTAGTTAGTAATCTTAATTTTAAAAAAATCAGAAAGTTTTCAAACTTTAATAGAATCCATTGCATGAGGAGTGAGCCATGGACTCCTATATAATAGTATATAGGAGTCCATGAGTGAGCCGATATTTCGGTGGTAAGGTTAATATAAATAACTTAAATTATTTTAAAAGTAGAAAATAAAATAATATTTAAAAAATAAAAACACGCTTTATATGCTCTAAGAAACTGAAAACAAAATTTTTAAACATAACATCATGGGGCGCTATTTTAGCGATTGTTGTAGTGCAAAAGAAAGCGCCCCACGTTTATGTTTATAATTTATTTTTACTTTTATAGCATTTCATAAAAATGTGTTTTGTTTTTTAATATTATTTTATGTATTTTATGTTTTATTTTGTACCCGAAGCATCGATACATTTTATCTGGCATTGATCAAGGTTACATTTCAAGTTCTGTTATGATTTATATTAACTACGCTCATCATTCGCATTCCACCGTTAAGTATAACATATATCAAAATTTATTGAATCATGGTCGCAAGTGATCTTTCCCTGCTGATTGATCAGTGCGGCTTACGAAGCACAAGCGCATCAGATCAAAGACATTTTAACATTTCATGTCTCGTTTTATTTATCAAAATATTAAAATCAATTCAGTTTAGCAGTTTTCTACGCAGAAAACAGGTTGGTGTGTGTATTTGATGCTTTTTTTAAAGATTGCTAGCAGGAAAAAAGTCGCAGTTTTTTGCAAATTTTATTTTGATCTTTTTAAATACAGTAAAGTAACCTTGCTGATTCTTTTTCTTCTCCATTTTCTCATATCCCATCCCATCATCAACCCTACACATCCTTAAATTTGTTCAAGCATTGTTTATAATTTACATTGGAAATCATAAACCTCATTACTACAAGAAATTAGGAGTTAACTAATTTTTCCGTGTGCCAATGAATTGGGTTAGTGCCTACTGATCCCAGGGCAATTGATCCCAGGACAACTGATCCCAGGACAACTGATTCCAGGACAACTGATCCCAGGACAACTGATCCCAGGACAACTGATCCCAGTACAACTTATCCCAGGACAACTGATCCCAGTACAACTGATCCCACGGACAACTGATCACATGGAAAACTGATTCCATAGACAACTGCTGCCTTTGCAAGTACCCTTTCTCGCCTTCGAGCAAGACTTGTCTTGGAAAAGGCGTTGTGAAAAAGAAATAAATAAAAAAAAATGGTGTGGATTGAATATTTATTTTCTTTGCTAAGTTAATCACTCAATTCCAAAAATACCTGCTCGATTTACTACAAATGAACTTCAGTGCTTTTGGAGCAGCAGATATTAATTTTATGTTTCCTTCCGTTCCATGTAATAACATCAGAAATACATAGGTTGAAACAAATGTTTAATAACCCCAGTTGCAACCCAGAAACATGAATTCAACACACTTTTTAAGTGCATTATCGCTGACATTTTTTCTAATATTTTGAAACTATTAAATTAAAATAAATTTTATTAAAATAATTTTTTGAAGCTTTCCCGACAAAAATTTCGGAAAACCTTTCTGAAATTTTCAACACGAGCTCAATTCAGTTTTATATAACTCAGCTATTTTTATTTAAATTGAGAGTAATTTTTTGTTAATAAACAGTGCTGTGCTTGTAACTTGCTATAAATTTGCAACTATAACTTGATATATAAAAATGAAAGTAGTGCGTTATTGTTATTGGTTACATTCTCTTTCACAACGCCTTTTCCAAGACAAGTCTCGCTCGAAGGCGAGAAAGGGTACTTGCAAAGGCAGCCATTTATAGGCGCCTACCCTTTTAGCAATGCGAGTGAACTCCTTGCTTAAGGGAGTTACGCTGGTGACGCCGGCGAGGTTCAAACTGCCGACCTAACGATCGACAGGCGAACGCTCTACCGCTCTACCGCTCTGCCACCAGCGCCTCTTTGTTCATTGTTCAGAAGTACATTGTTTTTCTTCTGATTTGAATGTTATTTAATTTATAACAGTTGTGTTACTTTTCCAAAAACAGCCAGTAAATAATAAATGCAATGTTCAATAGCTTGCTTTTTTATAATTTTAAATAAAAACAGAACATTTCATTATTGGAAGTAAATGGTATCATAATGAAATAATTAACTAGTAAAATAATGACGATTATCATTATTATTTGTTTGAACCAGAAATGCTTTATTAGCTGTGAACGGTATAATTGCCGTTAAAAATAAATATAATTATCAGTCAAACAAGATTTTTCTTCAAATCAAAATTTGAAAAATCAAGCTAAAAAATTTGTCAAGAGAAGTTGTGGATGAAAGAGAAGTATTCGATGTACTAATGATTTCAGAATACATGGAAACTTAACAAGTAATTCAATATCACGAGAAATAATCATTAAATTGAATAATTAATTCAAAAGTTTCAGTATTTGGCTTACGTGTTTTTGCTGAAAAATTAAAACAGAATCATCTGGCGGAGACGTAACAGATGCTGCCCTGCTTGCATTTTACTTCTGCTGCACGATAAGCAAGTGTCTTTGTAACAAATTGCAAGCATATGTTATTCTGCCAGTGTCTTTGTAACAAATTGCAAGCATATGTTATTCTGCCAGTGTCTTTGTAACAAATTGCAAGCATATGTTATTTTGCCAATGTCATCGATCCATCTCAGTCAAATATTTGTCTTGCAATAATCAAATTATCTCTTCAATCATTATGTTTTTGAAACCGGTTTTTTATATTCTGTTTTAACTGCATCAACCAAAGAACAACCATTCTCAGTATTCGTTTTATTACTTGCGATTTTTTGCAATGAAGCTAAAAAGGCGACAAATACTCTATGAAAAACTTAAAAACTTCTGCTTAAAAAATATTCATGTGATGAGTTAATACTGTATTACTAATACACAACAAACGTTTTTCAAAAACATTTTTTCATCATGCTTTAAACTTGGAGAGCCTGAAAAACAGCAGGAATATTGTTTTCATAATGTAATATCACTAACTTACCTTATCTTATTTATAAAACTCAAATAAGCAGTGAAGTCTTTTAATAACATAAAAATCAATGAAGAAAGATATCTGCATGAAACTTGACATGGTAAACATTTGTTACACACCAAGCTTATTTTTCAGCGTTGTAATAAGACGTGATGGACTTGTAAAAATAAAGCATTTCTTCAACTTGTCGTGTACAGTCAACAAAAATACATAAAAATAAAAGTTATTTGATAACAAAAAGTGCAACAATTAAAAATGACTGTCGCGTTAAAATTGCAAAAATCTTCGTGTTATATCGGGGGGGCAGGTGTTATATCGGGCCAGGTAGAGGTTGTCTCTTCAAACATTTTCAAAAAAAAGCATTTTAGACAAATTAATTAGGAAAATTTATAAAATTTAGGAAAATGTACCTCCGACTAATTTTTCCTTCTCACCGGTCATCAGCTATTTTTGAAGGCAAAAGTTTGTCCCAACCCCAAGTATTTGCTGAAATAACGCTCCTGATGTTAGTTAATGCATTGTCATGAAAAGCAAGCCTATATTTCAAATTTCAGCTCAATCGGATGACGGGAAGTTAGCTAATTTTTACTTTCAAAGTTTGCAATCATTCAAGCAAGTAAGCAAGCAAAATCGGCAGTAAAATTAATATTAGAATGTTAAAAAATAATTTAATTTTTTTCAAAATTAAAAAAAGACAAATAAAACTTAATGTTCGTCAGTTCTTGAGTTCACATCTTAGCATGTTTTCTTTGCAATAATTTTTTTTTTAAACTCTGGAATGTGCTCGTGTAGTAGTGTAGTAAATAGTTTATGTAAAAATTAATTAGTACAAAAATAAAATTTTAGTACACACTAAAGGACCCTTTTATGAATAACACTTCCTTATGTTTAACCCAAAACCCTTCACATGGTTTCATTTTCTATTGCATGTCGGTGATTTAAAGGCTCTTATACAGGAATAGCAATTGATAAAATGTTAGAACATCTTTGAAGAAATTAAAATTAAATTAAATTAAAAGTCAAAGTGTCATGACAAATAATTTGGCTAATTTTTCTAAAGTGTTCAGCTTGTTCAAAGCAGTTGCCTCATCTATCGAAAAAGACGAACAGGATACGATTGACACCTAAACAATGTTTTTGTTAGCGATTGCTTGCAAGAAATTGATGGAGATGACGACGAAGCGGTATGTCAGAACTAAAAATATTTTTATTAATACTCAGAGGGCAGTTTTTCCTATATTGAATTCTTAATTTCTCTGAGAAAAAGTGTTTGTTAATGCTTGTTCATACCAGTACGTGGTCTTGTCAGACAGTAGAAAATATACAATTATGTTAAAATGGCACGTTTTTTTATATAATTTATTCAACAATAGAATATAAACATTCTGACAACTGTACTTGAGGTTTCTATCAACAAATAACAGTTTTATTTCATTATTACTTTCAAAATTCGAAAAAACAATTAATAATGGATTAATATCAATTTGAAACATTTTGAGTTGCTTTTTCGGACGGTTTTTGTGCTGTTTACTGCTTTCTCATTTCTTGATAAATATGTCTGCAATGTGTAAGCCTACTCGCCAAATCTACTCTCGGAGTGAACTTATCTCGATCAACTTTCAACACTGCCACTCTCCCAGTGGAATGTTTCTTCAGAGCCTTCGAGAAATCCATCTGTTGCGTTACGACGTTCGAAGATACCACTACAGGGGACGAAGGGCTGGTCGTCGTTCTTGCTCTTTCACTCCGGGACTTCTGACTCTTTTCTCTAAAGACACTCTTGCGCTACCAGCAGTACCGTAGGAAGGGTTGTGCGGGCTGTGCCATCGCACAGGGCGCCGGCGTCATGGGGCACTAATAATATTAATATACATAAATAAACAAATTTTTAAAACATTTTTTGCGCTTATTTTTTCAACATTTTACCAGCAAAATTATCAAATTTCACGACACGCTGCGATAATTCTTTAAAATTCTGACGTTCTACCAGCCATAACTCAATTAAATCACCAGCCCCACTCACATCAACATTACCACAATCCCGCCAACACTAAAATATCGGTAAGATCAAAGAGAATTAAAAATTTAAATTTTTTTGGATAATTTAATTTTTAAACCAGTTAATTTTCAAAACATGCCGCCCAATTCTTTGATGTAATTTTTCAATGTTCAGCAATTGTAGAAGATCAGCATAAAGTGTTGATTTGCTTAATGCTAATAACAAAAATAGTCTAAAAGAAATATACCCTAATATTGAAATTGCACTTAGATTGTTTCTTACGCTCCCAGTAACTGCTGCTACATGCGAACAAAGTTTCAGCAAATTGAAACTAATAAAAAAAAATTCACGATCAACCATGTCTCAAGACTGATTTTCTGGGTTGGCATTAATATCAATAGAGCATGAAACAGCATCCAGTATTGATTATGATAATGTCATAAACACTTTTGCAAATGCCAAAGCAAGAAAATGTGTTTTATAAAAAAAATTTATATATAGAGAAGGTGTGTTTTGACTGTGACAGGTGACAAATTTGCCTAAATAAAAAAAAAATTTCATGCCTAATAGAAAATTAAAATGTTTTATCAATTGTTTCACTTTTCCAATTTTTTTAGGGGGCGTCAAAAAATGTAACTCGAACAGGGCGCCAAAATAGCTTGCTACGGCTCTGACTACCAGCCTCATCTTCATCTACTCCTGTTTCTCGTTTACGATTTTTCGACTTCGGAAAACGTTCAATTACATTTTCAGGATTTACAAGAATGTCTATATGCACATTAGGTAGTGCTGCCCCGCAACTACGGGAGCGAGGGAGAGAAAAGCCCCCCCCCCCCTAGAAGATATTTCGCCCCCCTGGAAAAATTTAAGATATGTAGTTTTTTGGAATTTCTAAACCTGTTAACCGTTACAGAAGTACATAGCTGGATAAAACAGCGTATTTCTCCCCCCCCCCCCCCGAAATTCTAAGATATGTACCTACTTTTTCAAATTGTATAAACCTGTTAACCGTTTAAGAAGTTCATAGCTGGATAAGACAGCGGATTTCGCCTCCCCCCTGAAAAATTCTGTGACATGTACTTTTTAACTTTATAAACCTGTTAATTTTTAGCTAGATAAGGCAGCGTTTTTTGCTAAAATAGCTGAAAATTTCTAAGCTATGTACTTTTTTGTACTTTATAAGCCTGTAAACAGTTATACAGGTACATAGCTGAATAAAACAGCGTATTTCGCCCCCCCCCCCCCAAATTCTAAGATATGTACTTACTTTTCGAACCTTATAAACCTGTTAACCGTTATACAAGTTCGTAGCTGGATAAGACAGCGGATTTTGCCCCCCCCCCCTGAAAAATTCTAAGACATCTATTTTTGAACTTTATAAACCTGCTAATTTCTAGCTAGATAAGGCAACGTATTTCGCCTTTCCCCTCTCTGAAAAATTCTAAGCTATGTATTTTTTTGAACTTTATAAGCCTGTAAACCGTTATACAGCTGGCTAAAGCAGCGTATTTGGCTCCCTTAAAAAACCTATGATAGGTACTTTTTATAAGCTTTTATTAACTTTCACTTCAGGGGGTCCCACTAAACCATCATAGGGCTTAGTGGGCTTATCCATAAAAAAAAACTCACACCAAACTCAAAAACCTAAAATATCAGAATAGATGCTTGAAGTGTACCTATATAAAGTTGCAGACTGTGTTTAAACTAAAAAAGAAAACAGACAATTAATTCTGTAATGCAAAGATTTACGATAAATATTGATTATTTTTATTTAATGCACTTTTTGTCGTTTTATTTTTATAAACCCCTCCCCGAAACTAAAGCAACATTGACAAATTTTTAACAAATGTGCCCAGGAATAAAGATCAATCTAATTTGACCTGAAACTATCATTAATATCCATTACAGTTCCAATCACCGTAACAAAGCAAGCTTTTACTATACGTTGTAAAAAAAACATTAGCAGGAATATATAAAACTATTCCAGCCAATGAAAAGTACACATAGTGGAAATCCAGAATTATGTCTTAAAATAATAAACGTAAACAATATGAGTGTTGCTGATGCACCTTGGTTTTACATACAATGTTTACATTGTCTTTTCAACTCCTAATATAATTTTAGTGTTTTTCAACCATTTTCATTTCGCCCCTCTTTATCAATAGCTCGCCCCCCAGAGAATGACGTCTAGTTTCGGGGCTGAAGTAGTGCTAATCCCACTAGTCTGTCTTTTGTCATTCGTGTTTTCAGTCAGGTTTTAATTCTTCGCAGAGTTGAGAAACTAACATTCAGCACTGGTAACACTAACAGGACATGTTTTAATAATTTGGAACAATTTGTGAGTCATTGAATATTGCACCTGGTCACACAAATAAAAAACAACAGAAAGTTCAGTAGGTAATGAATTGACTCATCCTTCCTCGTTCATTCTCAAGCATTTGCTCTGCCAAAGTTCAACTTCCGATATAAATTCAACTGCTGGTAAGTGTTGAATACTAAGTCCAAGAATGGTGCCATAGATATTACTGATTGCAGAAACAGTTTAACTAACACCTTTATGATTTAGTTTAATAATATTTTCGGGCATCAAAGAATAGATTTGAAGACACTGCAGAATTTTTTTAGTTATGTCTAATATCGGTGCATCAAGAGGAGGGATGTAAATTAATCGCCTGTAATATTCTTTCAGTGTATCCGACGGTACATTTTCCCGGCCAGTCTGTTGTTGCACTATTCTTTTATACGTAAAAATACATTTTTTCAATTATTGTTTTTCTGCTGCTTTAAAAATTTCCGCAAACATTATTTCGCAGTTTTCGCTTTTTTGTTCTAAAACATTCAACAGTTCTTTAATTCAATTTTTTGCATCAAGCAAATCTAAACTTTTTTGCCGCTGAATTTATAATTTTGTAAAGAAAAACATTTTATGCCGCTGAAACCTTAAAATTGCCCTCCCTCCTACTAGATGACCTGGATCCACCACTGCCATTAATGCACTCAAACGAGTTCTTCCATGGCTTTTTCGCACAGATGTCAGATTTCTCACGTAGCAATAATCGACTGGCGAAAACGTTTTGTGATTTTAAACCACTTAAGCATTAAACAGCACTTTAACAATTTTTAAGCTACCGTTTGCTAATTAGAGCTGGTACGGACTGGGTCAAGCTGAGTTAAGACGTCAAATCGGTATCGGGACACTTGGACGGAAGTCAGTTAGGCGTGCGACATTTGGGCGGATCCATATGAGCGCACGACAAATGGGTGGACATATAGGCGGACGACAAATAGGCGGATGGACATTTAGGCGGACGACAAATGGGTGGATGGACATTTAGACGGACAACAAATAGGCGCATTTAGGCGCATGCCACTTAAACTTATGCAATTTAATGTAATAAATTTATGCTTATGCAAGGAAAAGCTTAAAAATGGACATTCTAGTGATATTTACTAATTGAGGATGCTTCAAAAGATTTGTAATTTGAAGGATATAATAAAACTTTGATGAATAATTATGAGCAGATTTGGTGAGGGGTGGCATTATAGCCTTTAGTCACTGTTCCTGTGTCATAATTCAATTTTCTAGTCATTCATGGATGGTATCAAACGAGACATGCAACAGCAGAAAACAAAGTTTTGCAATGCGCGAACGGAATTGATAACTTATCCTCAAAGAAGTATCGCCCTCTAGGCGACCGTGTTTGGCGTGCCGTAGCTGCATATGGACGTGCAGAAATCCTCACATATCTGCAAGTTATTGCTCATCTATCACATGCTTAGTTGTTAATTATATGTATGTACTGAATGTATCAGTTTAAATCAAAATCGTTGCAAACTTCTGCTTTCTTTTCTGTTGTTGTTTATTCAAGTTTATTTCAAGACAAAAAAAATTGTTTCTTGAAAGCTTTAATGTTTACATACAAAAGATCAAGCAATAGTTACAGAAACGTTGACTACAATTTTAAGCTAAATTAAATTTTAAGTGGATCAAAAATCAGTATATTGACAGCCAAATTGTTGTTGCCTAAGAGTCGCACCCCTAAATGTTGCTTCCCTAAAATGTCGCGCCCCTAAATGTCGCGCTCCTAAATGTCGCTACGCCTAAATGTCATTCCGCCCATATGTCCATCCGCCCTTATGTCGCTGCCTATATGTCGCGCGCCTAACTGTCTCCCGCCTAAATGTCACCAAACCGTCAAATCAAAGGTATAAATTCAGCATTCATTTTGTGTCTCTCAGCTGTATGTATGTATGATTGTATGTAATAATTCCGTTTTATTGTAGCTCAATGCATTTATTGTATTGCATGGCATTGCATTGTATTGCATTGAAATGTATTTTGATGTATCTAATTAAAAACCTGCATAAGAGAAGGACATAATATTTTTGTCATGCTTGCCACTAAACTACAGCCCTCTGAACCGGTGACCGTCAAATGGGCCTCAGACAAAAGGGCTCCGACAAAAGAGCCCCGACATTACGGCTCCCGACAAATGGGCCCCGACAAATGGGCCCCGTCAAAAGAGCCCCGACAAAACGACCCCTGTCATAACGGCTCCCGACCATTTCTCGAATATTTATTCCCGGTCTGGAACCCCAATAACAATCGGCTCAAAACAAAGATCAAACAAATTTAAAAGTTTGTTTACCAGGGCCATACCAAGATTAAGGACTCTACCTTATATGATAAGACTTCAGAATCTCGGACTCAGGACACTGGAAAATCGACGTCTCATCTATGATTTTTGCCTCATTCACAAAATATAACACAGCTTCACTTACTGTACCATCCCCAAATTTTCCAATTTAATGTTATTTCGCACACGTCGTCACACCATACGTCTACGCCAAGAAAAATGTTCCGCCACTCACAGGCTCTATTTCTTCACCAGCCGAGTCGTGAAACCCTGGAACTCTCTACCCTCAGACATTATTAGCTCTACAACTCATAATAGATTTAATTCCTACATTTCCAGCGCCGATTTCACAAAGATTTTAGCAATTTAATTGATTTAAATTTAGTTTATGCCCTCTATATGTACAAATTATCTTACGCCAAATTTGTGTTGCTTGTGACCTTCTTTTTGGTTTAAATGAAAAAGGAAAATAAATATTTACTTGGAAAAAGTATCTGTCCGCAGCATTCTGGACTATCTCCCTGTATCCCCGAAACAGTATCAGCTCATTCAATAATGTATGCTGATGACACTTCAGCAATAGTTATTGTTTATTTATTAGCCAACTAGCGGGGTAACCGGCGTTGACCGGGATTTTTAGATATTATTCCATCGTTTTTCTTTCTCGTTATCGTTTGCTTCCCCGCTTGCTTTCACGCTGCCGATCGATTTCCCGCTCCCACCTGCTTTCCCGTTCCCGGTCGCTTTCTGGATGGAAAGTTGTGGTCGAGATAGGGGTCGGCAATTTACAACGGTACCGAAGCCGCCTCGTGTTTTTATGGTATCTAAAATAAACTTTTATTTTTAGTCTTAAACAGTTTAAATATTCCAGGAGCGCAGAAAAGAAATTTGAAAGGCACGTAACTGGTCCGGAGTCTATGGGTCCAGACTCTCCCAGGACGCCTTCAGATCGATTTTTTGAGTGATTAAAATTTGGAGTTTTTTAAGTAGAGCATAGGTGAAACTAATTTAGCCGTCGATCACAAGCTTCAGCCTGGAGCTTTTCCATGGAGATGTGAGTTCTGACTTTACATTGAAGCTGTTCAATTTTAGCCTGAGTTGCACACAAAAAATGGACAGACATACAAAGCTGAATTGTTGGTTTTAAAGTTTGGAATAGAATACCTCAGGTAATTTAATACGAAAAAACGTTTGTCGTGAGTTGCAATGAGCAGAAACCTAAGAATCATTGTTCAGTTTGGTTCGGACCAGTTAATTTTTATTAACTGATTATTTTTCTACTAAAATTTGCCTGCCACTTCGGTCATTTTTAAGCGGTCTCATAGCAAAGTCGATCTAATTAAATCAGCTATTTGATCATCGATGGTTTCTGATATGCTGGAAATTTTAGTTTTCGTCATGCAAGAAAAAAGTGTTGAACTTTATCAATTTAGCTATATGCAGTTATTGTTAGTTTTACATCAGTCTCAAGAGGTCTGTCCTTTTAGATTCTAAAAAGATTTTAGATATGGAAAAAATATTTAATCAGTAGACATTATTATGCTAATTTCTAATTTTAACAGGCTTTTAATACTTCAATACTAATGGTTTTCTAAATGTCATATAAGGAATATAAATAAATGCTGACTTGTATTTTATGTAAGAATTTTTTAATTTAACCATTTTTGAAACTATATTCAATAATTTGCGTTGTTTGAACAATGCATTTCATCATCTTTATTGCTTAATTTGCTAAAATTTAAATTGATGTTGTAATATTGTAAAAAGTGGACCCCCGGCCAGTTACGCCCCTGTGTAGTATGTAAATTCTTAATTGAACCGCCCATCACTGAAAATAAGACGAGCGAAGTGCTGACAGTTGAAGACGATGTCATGGTGACACATTTAAAAAAATAGCCTAATAAAAGTTTGTCTTTCTGCTGAAATTTTTTGGAGTTTCATTTCCATTTGTGCATAAAGTTGTCATGAGTAAGTCAGAAGACGATGATCTCAGTTTCAGTATTTCAGAAACCAAAGTAACAAACGCGGAATTGGAAGGAGAAGCAGAAGAACAAGAGGAAGAAGAAGAAGAAGTAGAAAGCGGAGATGCCGATAGTGATGTAATTAGTAACGAAGACGAACGAGAACTACTCGAAAAAGTTATTTTATTTTGTATTATTTTATTTCTAAAAATGTTTTAAAAATAGAACACGTTTGAGCTTCAGTAAAAGTGAAAGGCGCTATTTTATGCTTGATTGATTTGTTTGATCCCAGGAATACCCGTCAAATCCCCTAAGGGCTGAAATGATGGCTGACTTTTTGAGCTTACTGTGTAAAACAGGAAACGGACTTAGTCATGCTTATGTTAGGCTTGATGCCATTGGCATGTGAGTAGGAAATGAATGTTTTACTGAACAAAACCATTTCACTATTTCACCCTAATATTTTTTAGAAACCTTTCAGGCATCTCCTACATAGTTAATTTTGTTCACCTGAGATACGTGGATCTGTCAAGAAACAAAATTAAAGACGTAAGCCCCTTGAAAGCATTGACTCAGCTGATAACTCTAAAAATGGAGGAGAACATAATTATGGCAGTTCAGCTGCTACCACTAGAATATCTCCAGCAAGTTAATTTCTCAAAAAATCTTTTGTCTACACCTTCAGGCATCTGTCATCCTCATCTCAATTACCTGAATATGAGTGGTATGATATAATATAATGTATATTTAATCAATATTTTAAGTAAACATTATTTAATGATAGCATTATAATCTCCAGGCAATAAACTAAGAAGTATGCTAGGATCAAAACTTAACCTAATGAACTTCTTAGCAGTCTTGGACCTACAAAGAAACAAACTAACAACTTTGATTGGTATAGACTGTCCAAATCTCAAACAACTTTATTTGGTGGGTGATTTTCTCAACCTTTACTCAAAAAATTTTAAATTACTGCTCTATCAAAATCTATATTTCTTAATATGAATAAAGGCTATGCTGTTATCTATATATAATAATAATAATAATAATAATAATAATAATAATAATAATAATAATAATGATGAATTTATATAGCGCCAGATAAGTCAGAGGCGCTTACGAAGGTTCCTTTGGATCGGAAACTTCGAAGAACACGCTATTTTCATAGACATGAGAAAGCAATGCGAGTGAACTCCTTGCCTAAGGGAGTTACGCTGGTGACGCAGGTGAGGCTTGAACTGCCGACCTAACGATCAACAGGCGAGCGCTCTACCGCTCTGCCACCAGCGCCTCTAAAAGAACATATATAAAAGAACATGTCCTGACCGACTGACTGACTGACTGACTGACTGACTGACTGACTGACTGACTGACTGACTGACTGACTGACTGACTGACTGACTGACTGACTGACTGACTGACTGACTGACTGACTGACTGACTGACTGACTGACTGACTGACTGACTGACTGACTGACTGACTGACTGACTGACTGACTGACTGACTGACTGACTGACTGACTGACTGACTGACTGACTGACTGACTGACTGACTGACTGACTGACTGACTGACTGACTGACTGACTGACTGACTGACTGACTGACTGACTGACTGACTGACTGACTGACTGACTGACTGACTGACTGACTGACTGACTGACTGACTGACTGACTGACTGACTGACTGACTGACTGACTGACTGACTGACTGACTGACTGACTGACTGACTGACTGACTGACTGACTGACTGACTGACTGACTGACTGACTGACTGACTGACTGATAATCAACGCCGAGCTCAAACGCTTCATCCTAGGAACGTGAAATTTGGAACTTATATTACTTTCATTGCGTAAGCATCCACTAAGAAAGGATTTTTGAAAATTTTGCTCCTGAGGGGAAGAAACTGGAAAACAAACTTTTTTCTAAAACAATGTATATCTCGAAAACCAAAAATGAGGAGATTTTGAAATTTGGTATATGGATTCTTCTTGAAAAATAAAAAGATACGTGTTTCACCATTTTTTTGAAAATTCGGTTTCCCGGACCTCAAATCTGGGTTGGAAAATTGGGTTATTTGTTTTTTAAAGTATCTGCTACTCAAAAACTGTGAATGCTACAGGAGTAAGAATTAGTATTTAGTTTCTACTCCAAAAATAATGAAATACGTGTTTTAGCATTTTTTGAAAATTTGGTTTCCAGGACTTCAAATGTGGGGTGGAAAATAGGGTTATTTGTTTTTTTAATGTAACTGTTACTCAAAAACTGTATATACCACAGATGTAAAAATTAGTATTTAGTTTCTACTCCAGAAATAATAATATACGTGTTTTACCATTTTTTGAAAATTTGTTTTCCAGGACTTCAAATATGGGGTGGAAAATAGGGTTACTTGGTTTTTAAAGTAACTGCTACTCAAAAACTGTAAATGCTACAAAAGTAAAATTAGTATTTAGTTTCTACTCTAAAAATAATGATATATGTGTTTCACCATTTTTTGAAAATTTGGTTTCCAGGACCTCAAATGTGAAGTGGAAAAAGGGTTATTTGATTTTAAAATAACTGCTACTTAAAAACTGTAAGTGCTACAGATGTGAAAATTAGTATTTTGAGGTTTTGTGCGGTTAAAAGTAGATGAGTTCAATTTATCGCCGTTATTTTAGGGTCTTCATATGGCCCTGCCTAAACCTTAAATCAAGGTGGGACGGGACGAGATTTTTAACCAAGTATATAATATAGACATTTTAGTGATTTTAGGGTGTTCAGACGGGCCGGGCTAATCCTGGAGTCAAGGTGGGACGGGCCGAAGTTTTTCATCAAGTATATAGAACTTCTAGGCCTGTAAAAACGGGCCGGGCCCATATTAGACGGGCCGTGCCGGGCCAGGAATTTCGGTTTTTGAAACGGGCTGGGCCAAGTTGTCGACGGGCCGAGCCGAGACCTCAAAAATTGATCCGTGCAGTACTCTAATACGTATGCACGGTTCAAATTTTCTAATTTCATGCGAGCGAAGCCGCTACGGGAACCGCTAGTTAAATAAACACAATTTATTTTATCTGACTTAACAGGCAGGAAATAGGCTAAAAAGTCTGGAAGGAATAGAAAATTTAACTAAATTGGAAATATTGCATATTCGTCAAAACAGACTAAGAAAACTTGATGGACTTAGCAAACGACACGCAAACCTTTCTTACATCAATATTAGGCTAGTGCTTTATTA
This sequence comes from Erpobdella octoculata, assembly GCA_963978895.1. Taxonomy (NCBI): domain Eukaryota; kingdom Metazoa; phylum Annelida; class Clitellata; order Hirudinida; family Erpobdellidae; genus Erpobdella; species Erpobdella octoculata. The sequence continues at coordinate 15,536,289 of OZ022240.1, read as the reverse complement.
CATTTATGTTCACATTCAAAAAGTGATTTTTATGAAGAAACCAGTTCAATTTAATTATGTTTGGAGCTAAAAACTGTCTTTCTGTACTGGAAAAATATACAGTAAAAGTCCTGAAGAGTGAACACTCTCGGGGAAGAGCAAAAAACCGACTTCTCTTGTTTGTCCTTTCATGAGAAAAAAGCTACTATAGACCAGATACTGATTTAAGAAATTTAGTTCCGAACAAAAGTATCCGTTGCTCTTAGCAACCGCTCTTGGGGGAGCCACTCAAGAAGACTTAAAAGACTCATAATTAAAAACTAAAGCTAGGCCTAAAATTTACTATTAATCATTTTTGTATTTTCTCAGTTAAGCACTTTGTGCCAAATGTTTTTCCTACTCTGGTCCTTTACTCTAGAATTCTTTTTCTCCTCCTTCCTCACTCACTGTTGTTCATCATGCACTGAAAGTTTTTCTTTTCAAAGAGATTATGGATAATCGCTTTTATAAATAGCACTATGCAAATGGGATGTGATTGATTCATGTAACATTTTGTACCTTATATCAACAGGCAAAACAAATTGAAACATTTAAATAGAATCCAGTGTCTCGAAAATTTAACAGGCCTGAGAACCTTGGTATTAATGGGTCTGCATTGCCAGTTTTTTCTTGATTATTTTCTAGTAAATAATAATAATATTAGTTAATTTATAAAAGACATTTTCTAGTTGAACTTTTTTACTATACCTATAAATAAAACTGGTTTTTAAATATTTTTAAAAATTGTTATCCAAAAGGAAACTCATTAGTAGAAATTGAGAACTATAGGCAGGAAATGTCCATGATGTGTCCATCACTTAGAAGACTGGACAAAGAGCTTTACACTGATGTGGAACTCGTAGAAGCTGAGGATGCCAAAGCAGAGAGGAGGGAAGAAAAACGACTGCAAGAAGAAATGGCAATGAAAAAATTAGAAATGGATGAAGAAGAGGAAGAAGAAATAGAAAAAATTGATAGCGACTGAAATCTGTCCAGTTTTAAAAATAATTTTAAAAGTTTCTTTATTTTCAAGAAGTTGGTAAAACCTATTAAATCTTAAACTTTTACAATTCCAAATCACATAAACAAAAACTAATCAAATAAAACAATTTCGTAATTATTTTAATATGGAGAAACTTATAAACTTCAAATTAGAATTTTCAACTTGAAGAGTTTTTCATAATGTTCAGGATTGTGCATCTTCAAATAATGTCCTAATTTTCCACCAACTTGACTACCATATGGAATTCCTATATAACATTTAAATTGAAAGCAAGATCAGCAATAATAAATGAAATGTGAATTTTAACAATTAGTTTGTATGTGGTTTAGCATATACCTAGCTTCCGAGAAAAGGATTCAATTTTGTCAGTGATAGCTGAAATATCTTCATCACTGTTAGCTAATAATTCAATTTCTCCAACTTGATGTCCGCTATCTGTTATGTCCAAGTCGATATGAAAATCTTCATAGACATAAGTCTGTCTTTTTGTTGTTATTTTGCAGAAAGGAATGCAATGAAATGAATGAAGCAATTTCCTGAGACGGGTGAAGTTGTCTGATGATGATTGGAAATTTGAGTCTTGAGACAAACTAGTTAATTTATAAAAAATTGGCACAAGCAAGTTTAGGATCTCTAACTCTGTGTATGACTCCTTGTAAGAAGAATTCATTAAAGCTTCTTCAGCACTTCTCCGACCAGCAGGACTTTTCAGTTCCCATTTGTCATCTCTTTGCCGAAGCCAGAAATTGTTGGAAGTTAATAAGTAGCAATTTGTATCATAATATATGTCTGTAAATGTAGATTCTTTGAGAAGTTTAGCCCCAGACTCCTTTAAATTTTCCAAAACATCGTTATTGACAGCAAATTTTTTTTCAACTTCAATCATCTTTTTTGTTAATAACAAGCAACTTGTCCAAAGAGACCGCGATACTCGCAATAGCATAACGAAGGACTGCAAGTGAAATATCAATAATAACTCTGCCGATCGATCGAAATAAACTTTAAAATAAATAGTGACGATTAGTCATTTGGAAAACGTTAGTTTTTAAGTTATTAACAAACTTCAATTCAAAATGTCACTGCTTAAATGCCTTAAACAGACGTTATAACTATTACCAAGGCAGTAGGCGCCGGTAGCCGGGGCAATAAGCGGTAAAATTGCTCTTGATCCGGCGGTTTTGCCAAAACAATTGATAAAGAAGTAAATATTTTCTAGAGGGTTAGGTTAGGGTTTAATTTTAGGTAGACATACGGCGGGACTGCCGTCTCAGTAGCAATTTTACCGACTATCTTCACTGCAAACCGCCGGAGCAATAGTAGCGACCTAAATATATCCAATTCCAAGCACTCTAAAAAAATATTCTATATGACTACACTGACTACAGTACCACGGTGTAGTGTTACAGTTAGAGTCCAGAAAGTTAGCAAGAAGTTAGAGTTAGAATAATAGACGAATAGGTACGTCACGAAGCAATCCAGGTCAGAAAAAAACCTCTCTTGTTTATTAATATGGCAGTCGAAGCGATGGTGGTTAAAAGATAAAATAATTTACTTTTAGTTACAACACACAGACGACGAAAAGTGACTTTAGGAGCTCGTTGACAAGCTGTTTTGAAGAGCCAATGAGCAACTGGCACTAATCAATCAATCAATCAGAGTTCCAGAGAAAGGAACCAGAGTAGGAAAAAGAGCGTTTAGCAAAAGAATACTAAACACTAACAGTAAAGATACGAAAGTGACTAAGAGAGGAGAGGAAGATCGAAGACCAGACTAAGGAGGGATTTTATTAAGTTAGGTAGAGTGGAGAAGGGCAATTTTTAACTTTAAACATTAGTAGACAAATTTTATAAAAGACCCTATAGCCTATTTAAGAAGAAGCTGTTCGCTCTTCCGATCCCGCTTGCTTTCCCGCCCCCACTCTAGAGGCGTGGATTGGGGAATGAGGGGGCGACGCCTCCCCCCCCAAGATTTTTCCACCAAATAAAACAAATATGTTTATTAGCTCACTCACGATTGAGTATTTTGATTATTTGATAAACGGAGTATTTTTCATACATTTTGAATTATATCTACTTAGTTATATCATATATCTCTGCTAATATTTTTCAATCTTTTAGTGCCTTCGGTCCATCGATCGAGCTCGTAGCCCTAGCTTGACGGACAATTAACATATTCTTATCCTACCCCGTTGCTTGAACTTTCTTTCCAAGATTTTTTCCAATAAATTGTCAATTGTTTTTATTAGCTTACACATGATCAAGTATTTAAACAAGTAAATTAAAAACGAATTTTTAAAACCCAATGCTTTTATATGTAATTAAAACACAAATTTTGCAATCAATTTTATATTTCTTCCCATATAAAAATGAAATTAATTAAAATTAACTAAATTAATTGACTTATTGTAAAACTAATAATTGAATATTGCATTGTCTTCTATTTTGAGCATGTATGCAAAATTTGAAAAAAATCTATCATCAGGAAGTGACTCAAAAATTGATTGCAAGATTTGAAACAGACAGAGAAACAGAGACGACGAGTAGATAAAAGCATTGGGAATTAGTTGATAAAAACAGTATCTATCACACTTGTTGAATAAAATCTAGTTAGGTAAATCTCTGCTAATACGTTTCACTTTTTTAGGGCCTTCAGTCTATTCGATCAAACTCGTATGAACTTTAGCCTCACGTGTACGCCTTAGCTTGATGAACTATTTGCATATTCATATCTTATCTAGTTGCTGAAGCTTTGACTACATCAATCGATCTCTGTATATCGTTACTTCGTAAACTAGTATAGCTTGGTTAATCGCATTTTAAAACTTTTCGTCTTGTCTCCTATTTATTATAAAAAAATCGACATTTTTCCGACATCTACGAAATACTGGCAATGGAAATCATTAGCAAAAAAAGAAAGGTTAGCTTGGAGAATTTTTCATTTGTCAAAAGAGCACGCACAGAGATCGAATCATCAAAAAAAGCTGAAGATAACGTAATATGTGGTAGCTCTCTTACAGTTAAAATCATCGAACAGGAAAATAATCCTGGTAACATTAGTAATTGTACTGTTGAACCATTATTTTCTAAAAGTTTAGATAAACCCATGCAGCCAATGTTAGAAGTTTATCCATTTGATACTAAAAAAACACGACTGGATTGAATACAGCATTCAAAAAAATGCTGTTTTTTGTTTTGCCTGTAGACATTTTGCGGGTAGTGTTATACTCAAAAGTGAGACAGATGGATCAAGGGCCTTCATTGATACTGGCTTTTCAAAGTGGAAAGATATGAAAGCGTTGTTTGAGAAGCATAACGAAAGTACACGTCACAAAAATGCAATGTTATCCTGGACCGAGTGGAAATCAATTTCCAGCAACCTCCAACCATCCATTGCAACAAGTGTTCAACCTTGAGATTACAGGAAATAGAAGAAAATAGAAAACATGTTAAGGTACTACTTAGGACTACTAGATTTCTCGGTTGTCTGAGTATTTCAATTCGTGGCCACGATGAAACCGAAGGATCAACAAACAAAGGACCTTTTCGTGAGTTTGAATTTGCGGAAATGGATGATGATGTTAAGGTCAAACTAGAACATCGTTATGGACATTGCCAGTCAAATGATAGCCAAAATGAATTAATTAAAGTTTTTGGTGAAAGAATTAAAAAAAACAATTGCTAAAGAAATTAAATCTTCGCGGTTTTTTGCAGTTCTTGTTGACGAAACAAAAGATATTTCTAAAAAAGAACAACTATCAATACTTATTCGTTATTTTTATGGGGGACAGATTAGAGAGAGAGCAATTGGAACATACCACATGAAGACTTTAACGGCAGACGCACTTGCAAATTTTATTTATAATAAAATATGTAAATTAGATATTGACTGGAAGTATTGTGTTGCTTAATGCTATGACGGTGCCAGCGTTATGAGTGGCTGGGCTAATGGGTTCAAGCCAAGATTAAAGAACGAGTGCCACATGCTACATATATTCATTGCCACGCTCACAAATTGAATCTTATATTAATTTCAACAATTTCCGATATGACAGAACTTTCAGAATTCTTTAACATTACCCAAAGTCTTTATAATTTTATTTCAAACAGCAACACTAGACATGAAATGTTTGTGGCTGCTCAAAAACATCTGGGAAATGACAAAGTGTTAACACTTGAGAGGACAGCACCATCGCGCTGGTTATACTGGTACAGATCAATTAATAAAATTAAACTTCGATACCAGGCTTTACTTGATGTTCTTGAAGGAGTTATTGAATCTAATAAAGCTGGTTACAAAACAAGTAAATTAAAAACAAATTTTTAAAACCCAATGCTTTTATATGTAATTAAAACACAAATTTTGCAATCAATTTTTTCTTATATTATAAACACGCACACGTACACATATACATACATATATATAAACACACACATATATATATATGTGCGAAATTAATTAAAATTAACTAAATTAATTGACTTATTGTAAAACTAATAATTGAATATTGCATTGTCTTTTATTTTGAGCATGTATGCAAAATTTGAAAAAAATCTATCATCAGGAAGTGACTCAAAAATTGATTGCAAGATTTGAAACAGACAGAGAAACAAACAGACAGACAGAGAAACAGAGACGACGAGTTAATAAAAGCATTGGTAATAATAATAAAAATATCATCAAAAAGCATCGAATTTAAATATCTCAACTATTTTCATGAAAATTTCGTACACGCTTGAGAATCGGGGTCAGTGAGTGTGATTCGTGTTAACTTGGTAAAATAGTCTGCCAGTCGGTTAACGTTTTGTGGTCAAGAAAACCCTCAAGAAAACCCTCAAGAAAACCCTCAAGAAACCCCTCGATAAAACCCTCAAGAAAATTAACTAAATTAATTGACTTATTGTAAAACTAATAATTGAATATTGCATTGTCTTCTATTTTGAGCATGTATGCAAAATTTGAAAAAAATCTATCAGCAGGAAGTGACTCAAAAATTGATTGCAAGATTTGAAACAGACAGAGAAACAGAGACGACGAGTTAATAAAAGCATTGGTAAAAAACACTAAAATCTTTTATTTTTGATTTGCACATGATGGAAAGGGTCCTATCAAAAACTAATACTTTGTCAGAATTACTTCAAGAAGAAGGTCTGACACTTTTGCGAGCCCATCAATTAATTGCTGCCACCCAAAAAGATCTTGAAGCCGAAAGATCTGAAACTGCATGGGGGATGTATTACTAAAACAGACAAGAGAATTTACAAAATTTGTTGAAATCGAAATTGATTTTGATGCAAGTACAGATGCAGCATCAGCTCTACCAGGACGATCAACAAAAATCTCGTCATTTTTGAAAGACTATTTAACAAACAACACGATGGGAAAAAGAAATATAACAAGTCAACCAGTTAGCCTCTCTGAAAAAATGAAAAGATCTTATTACAGTATTTTAGATAGATTTGTAGCTGAGTTTAATAGGCATTTTGCACAAAATAGATCGCTTTTCAATGCTATTCAAGCTTTTGACCATCATAACTGTAAACAATTTTTAGATGTGGAAAAATGCGAAACTCTTGCCAATTTGTACCAATTTCATTTTGATGAAGTAGTTTTCCGATCACAAATACAAGCTGCAAAATCGTTTCATGAAACCTGTCGTCAGTCTGAAGGAAAGCTTCTGTACCTTGCTGAGTTACATCACAAACTAGAATAATTTCCATGTGCTTATTTAGAAGTTCTAAAAATATTAAAAATTGTGCAGACATTACCTGTTAGCACTGCATCAAATGAAAGGTTTTTTTTATTTTTAAAATGTGTGAAGACTTATCTAAGATCAACATGTGGCGACGAAAGACTTAATTTTTTTATTACTGATGGCGGTGGAACATGACTTAGTAAAAACATTTGATCTTGATGATTTAGTGGACGATTTTGCAAAAATGAAAGAACGTCGATACTCCTTTGTTACATTAATAATTTAAACGTTTTTTTTTGTCTGCGTTCAATATTAAATAAAAGTTAACATTTTTGTATACTGTTTTTTAATTAGTATGATGTTTTACATTAAAATACAACATACTAGTGTATATTGGCATGGTCATTTTAGTTCGAAGATTCTCTAGGTTAAATTAAAAAAATCTTTGTCCCCCCCCCAAGATTTTGCTGAATCCACGCCTCTGCCCCACTCTTTTTTTTCTTTCTCTCTCCTAACTTCTTTTAACCATGAAATGTAAAATAGATTTGCTAAAAGCTGCTTGAAACCTTCAAACTTGGTTACGTAAACTAAATTTGAGTTTTGATACGCAATAACCTTTGAGGTTTATACATTGGCCTGGAAAAGTTTTTTGATCCTAAAAAATAAAATTAAAAAAATACCCCATGACCTTCTACTCTTTGAGATATACCTTTATGACAAATTTTGTTAAAATTGGTCCGGCTGTTTGGATTTGTATAGAAGACAGACGGAGAGACAAACACAAAAATAGACAGTCATTTTTCCATGTAGATGACCAAAAAACTTTCCAGCATAGATATATATGAAAAGTGCTTTGTACGAACACATCAAATTGTTTCGTCTCTTAAGTGAGAATAGTGGGAAAGTTTTTTTGTAATGCAATTTTTTATTTTTTATTTTGCTTTTGCTGTCAATCTATATGTATAAAATGAATGTTTGTGAGTCTGTGGTGAGTTTGTCCTTTATAGAAATCTGAACCGCTGGAGCGATCTTGATGAAATTTGGCAAGGAGGTAGTTCTTATACAGGGAAAAACAGTTAAGAACATATGGACTTCCTACTTCCATCCCCCGGCTCAGAGGGGGGCCAAAAACCCTTTCCAGGCCAAAAGTGCCTATGTACGACGATCAAAGATAATTGCGTAATAATAAAATTTGAATTTACTTTACGTAACAACGTTTGAAGGCTTCAAGCAACTTTAAGCAAATCTATTTTACGTTTTATGGGCTAAAAGAAGTTAGGAAAGAATGGAAAAGAGAAAATGAGCGGGAACGGGGACGGGGACGGGGACGAGAACGGGAGAGCAAGCAGGGAAGGAAACGGGAGCAAGAGAGAAAAACGATAAAAAAAACCCCGAGTGAACCCGCTATCAGTTTATAAACATGAAAATAAACACAAACATTGATACACAAGTTTGAGATGGTACCTAACTGCTTTTTACAAACTTTTATTTAAGTTACAATTTTACAATCTCTGTTTGTGTGTGTGTGGCTTTCTCTGTACGCAAATCTTGCAAGTAAAATTTAATCAGCTTTTTGACTAGCTTGGAAGCTGAAACTTTCAGCATAGCTTTTTATGGATGACAATACATGATTCAATAAAAAAAATTTAATTTAAACATTTTTCGTATTTCTAAATCGAATGTATTTGAAATTAAATGTTTGTGTTAAAAAACTCGTTTTTTCCTTTACTTGTTTAAAACTACATTTGTAGAGAAAATTGAGAACTTGCTATGACAGGAACAAAAGGAGCATAGTTTTTTTTATTATTGTAAAAACTTAGTCCAGCTATGAATAAACAGAGGTAATGGCATACAATATAAAATGGCATACGGAAAGTTTGCCCCCGGGAAGTTTCGCCCCTGGGAAATTCGCCCCGCGCTTTTCACCTCTGGGAAAAATCGCCCCCGGTTTTTGCTCTTAGTTTTTTACCTCTGGTAAAATTTGCTTCCAGTTTTTCGCCCCTGGTTTTATGCTCTCGGTTTTTTACTTCTGGCTTGTCCTCAATGGTTTGCTCGGGAAAAAGTTTGCTCCCGGTTTTTGGCCTCTGTAAAAGTTCGTCTCCAGGCTTTTGCTTCTGAGTTTTTACCAAAAACTAGGTTCCGAGAATGTTAGTTTTTGTTCTTGGAAAAATCTACTACTTCGACTTTTGCCCCAGATTTTTTGCACAGAACGTTTGTTACTGGGAAAACTTTCTCCCAAGTGTGCACCTTCAGTTGTTTCTCCCTTACTTTATTTTTTCAGTATTTACACCAAGAACATTCCACTTGGCTTTTCGTCACTCTAAAAGTTTAGAGCGTCCTTGGTGTAGTATAGTTAACTATAGACTTTAAATTATATATTATCTATTTGATTCATTTATTATCTATTTGATTCATTCATTATCTATTTGATTCATTTATTATCTATTTGATTCATTTATTATCTATTTGATTCATTTATTATCTATTTGATTCATTTATTATCTATTTGATTCATTTATTATCTATTTGATTCATTTATTATCTATTTGATTCATTTATTATCTATTTGATTCATTTATTATCTATTTGATTCATTTATTATCTATCTGATTCATTTATTATCTATCTGATTCATTTATTATCTATTTGATTCATTTATTATCTATTTGATTCATTTATTATCTATTTGATTCATTTATTATCTATTTGATTCATTTATTATCTATTTGATTCATTTATTATCTATTTCATTTATATTATTATCTTTGTTGTAAACGCTGTATTATCTTTGTTATTGTTATCAGTAGGGCGATAGTCGATATGATAAAGGAATAAACAATCAATCGAACAAGTAACTCCGCCTCGCTAATTGCGAGCCAGTCCCAAGCCCAGATAAAGGAGGAGGGACAGTTGAAAAGATCAAATATGATCTACCACAGGAAGTACTTAGGTGCTTCCAACACACAGCCATTTCAGTCTTAAAACACCCGGTGTAAAGGACTATAAACTACTACAAATAAAAAAAAAATCAAACAAGTCAATCTGAGTTTGTGTCTGACGAATTGAAAAGACTCACTATTCGATATGACTATAGAATTTACTTTTGTAAAAATTAATTTGACTCTCTATCCGTTTTTGAGTAAAAAAGTAAAAACTTTTTGGAAGCTTTTAGAACAAAGTACGCACGATTACTCGTCACAGTTATTAGGCTATTTTTGGAGAAAATGGAAAAAAAAATAATGGAGAAATTTTGCAAAATGCCTCAACAACGCCCTCTCCCATCATTAGCTATTTTAAAAAGAAAAAGTTTATAAGAATTTAGAGAAGTATCTACAATTACCCTTAACCCGATCATCTGCAATTATGGGAGGGAAAAGTGTCTAGGAAAAGTTTTGAAGTGTGGGTTTTAAAATATTTGCTTTCTCATCTTTATGCTTAAAAAATGCTCCTGCTCTCCATATAATTTTCAAATTTCCTCTCAAAGTCAAATGGTCTGGATGAAACACTGCTGGCAATATTTTTCAGGGGTTATTATTATTATTACTTTCCCAAGGATAAAAGATTGTAGGAGGGAAAACCCCAGGAACCAACGTCTCATAAGAACGTGCAAAAAAAATATAAAATGGTAAGAAACGTTTCCAGATAAAAAATCAGGAATGAAAATCGGGGTAAAAACCAGAAACAAATTTTCCCAGGGGCAAAACCTCCCAGGAGCGAAAAAACGGAGGCGAAAAGACGGGGGCAAACTTTCCGTAAACCACATAAAATAGAAAAATCTGCTAAAGTTAGAAGAACTATTCACTATTCAGTCAACTGTCCTAAAGGAACTTATAAAAAATAAATAAATACAAACATGGCAGCTTACAAACCATAATAACAAAATAAACAAAACAAATTCATCAACAAAAGAAAACAATGTAATTTTTTATCAGTCTGACTCATAATATTCCTTAAAGTTTTCCTCGGTAGTTTGTTCCTCATATAACGCATTGTAATCTGTATGAGAAATTGAAAATACAAATTTGTACAACAAATTTAATAGAGCATAATAGTAAGTAAATACACAAACCTAGTTGTTCCATTTGGTCATCATTATCATTATATTCATCATCACCATCATCATTTTCTAATTCTTCTGAAAAATAGCAAAATTACTCGTCAGTGAAAAAGGTTTTTTTATTACCAGTGGCGTAGCGTAAGGGGGATGGTTCACCACAAGCAGCACTTTTTGAGAGCTGTGCCAATTCAGTCGGATTAAGCCAACACTATTTTTATTAACACAATGGCACCTTAACCAGAAGAAACAGACTCAAGTAGGTAACTGTAAACACTACCAGAAACACTACAATTCCTCCTTTCTCAAACTGTTTGTCAACCATGCATTGACCACCAATTGTTCACAGCACTCAAAACTGTTCCCGGATTAATCGCAAAACATTTGATTACAAATAACTCGCATCAGTTCTAAAACTAATGTTATAACAAATATCAGGTAGAGTAAATTTTTAACTATCATCTAAATTTGTCGGGGTAGACTGTTTTGATTTGTCCTAATGTCGAGAAACACGTTTGGGTGACATGACCAACATGAGCGCACACAGACGTGTCAGAATCGAAAATAGCGCCGAGGTTACGGACCGAGTCAAGCGGAGAGATCCAGTTGACACCGAAGCTAATTGAATCCTTTGGGAACTTGTTCTTCAGATGGTGAGTTAAAAGCCAGATAACCTCAGATTTGTTTGAATTAAGACATAGGCAACTGGAGCCCATCCACCGACCTACTTCATCAACGCACGCAGAGACAAGTTGTCAGAGCCCTGCGACCCTGTCTCGACAGCAATGATCATAGAATTGTGTCATCAGCGTAAAATTGAGATTGCAAACCCGCGTTTCTTAACAATCTTTTTCAACATGCACATGTATATGATGAAAAAGATCCAATTCATCATCAATACCGCCACCAAAATAGTCTACAAATTTCATAGAATAGCGATTGCATAATCTTCAAGTGCAATTATCTCAAAAATAATTGCATGAATGACAATGAACTTGAATATTAAATTGAGAAATAACTTCCAAACTACTTAACTATGAAAAACAAATATTTGTTTAAAAACTATTTTTTTTATAAACATAATCATATCAGACTAATATAAAACAAGTAAAAAATCACAAAATTACCTGCAATTACTTCTTCCTTTTCAGTCAACTTTTTCCTGACTTCGTCACAATCCACCTTCAATTTCTGAAGAGAAACATATTAAGAAGAAATAAAACTATAACTTTGATGAAAAAATAAGAACAGTAAAGTAGTGAAATCACAAACCTTGGCAGGTTGTTCAACAATTTGCAATGGAATGCTTGGAAGGGCTTCTTTTGATACTTGGCACTCTGAATGAAGAATATCTGTTGAGTTTTCTTCTTCTTTCTTCTTACCAACATTGAAACTCGTGATAACATCATAATTTATTTTATCTGAAAGTTTACTTTGCTGCAATATTTTTTCAAAAGCCTCGCGAGTCGAACTTGCTTCTTGCTTTTGTTTGGTTTTACGAGGTTTTCGTTTCTAAATATAAAATTTTTAATTTCTTTAAAATAATTGAAGATAATTTATTTCAAAGATTTTACAATTAGAACAAACTTTTTTAGGTGGATTTTCAAGAAGTTCTCTTGCTTTTTTATCTTTTTTTTCTAAAAATAAAAATGTCAGAAATACAAAAAGACATAACCAAATGCAGGCAAATCACAAAATCAATATGCTCCACTTTTGAATCTTGATTACTGAGAGTAAAATTGACATTATGTTGTTTATATCAAGATCAACAATAGCAAATCATGGTGCAGATGATATCTCAGTCACATAATGATGACTCTTCAGAATAGATCAACAATCACAAATTTTATTATTAAACTTTTCCAAAACCGGGTTCAGAAACAAGATTTTCGAATTACCAAGTTTCGGGTTTTAAATTTATGAATTTTTGGATTCAGATAGTAATAACAACTTATATTTAGAAATCTAGTGTTGTGATTCTTGCACCAAGATCCTTTGAGTCATGATAATGTTTATATTTCACAATTGCATAAATTGATTCATTCAAAACAACATAAGTCTTGATAAGTACACTCCATCATTCAATAAGTCAAGTCATTTATATTAGCAATTATTATTAAAAAAGTGGGATATAATATATTAAAAATTATTATTAAACAGGTGGGATGAAATATTAACCTTTCATTTCCATCAAAAATTCTGCATTTGCTCTCATCCAAGCAAGTGTTCTGTATTTCACTTCTGCTTCGTTTGAACAAATAAACTACAAAATAAATAAGTGGTGATGTAGAGAGGAAGTTTGTTCCACATTTTAGGTTTGATGACGTCGATGGATCTTCAGTCGAGCGTTATGCGATGGGTCGGCAGTGTCAGGAGACAACCACTAGATTGTGATCTAAGATCTTTATTAGAGACCCATAAATGGACATAAACATGCAAGCAATAAACATTTCATAACACTAAAGCTGTGCAAGTTAACTAATAGCTGCTTAGTAGGCTACATTAAGTCATATTTTAGTCATTCGAGAAAATTATATTTAATTTTTTCTGATTTCAGTTTTTATTTCTGTTTTACCTATATCAATTACAATTTTGTTTCCATATCTTCAGCAATTTACGCTGTGAAAAAATTTCCGTAAAAGGAATCATTCTAAATCTGTTAACGGATAACTCTGTTTCAGATTCCGTTAACTTAAATAACAATAATTCTAGGATACAAGTATATTTAGTTTAACAGATAAAATCTAATTTTAATTAGTAAGTTTTTAGACCTTATGTATAAAAAAAAATGTTTGATGCGAAATAAAATTAACACAAAACAAAAAGTCCAACATAACAAACCTCATCCAACTCTGCATCATCAATACCATCCAAATCCAACTGTCCCCCACCTCCATCTGTTTCTACAAATATTTATATTTAAGTAACACTGAAGTAGTCAATTAAGCATATCTTTTAAAATAAAAACATTAAAAACAAATACTTAAATAATATCAAGTTAACCTATTTCACTTGTATTCTGAAGGCATTCCTCGATGGCTCCTTTCAAAGCAAGCTCAGGCAATGGATTGTTCCTGATCTGATCTTTAGTTGGGCTCATGTCGTTGTTTAAAATGTTTACCAAATCATCAGTTATTATTTTATCTTCATCAATATCTTCTTCCCTTAAACTTTTAGATCCCGATCTGTTTAAATCAATTCGAGACCACAACAATTCAAAATGAAGATCAGATATAAAATAAAAACTATTTTCCATAACACTTGGAAACTGCAAGGAACACAATCAAGATCCTAATTCTAGAAGCAACAATGTTAGTGAACAATAAAAATTACTGACACAGAAATTTCATTATTGCCAGCATCAGGATTGTTCAAAAGAGCAGTTGATGCCCTAGAAATGACAGGGGACGTCAACTTTTCCATTTTCTCTTCAGTCAACAAATGTTGATAATGAGCAAGTTCTACATCTAGATCATCTAACGAAGGAGCTACAGAACACAAGCTGCCAGTTTCTAAAACAGAACATATGCAAAATAAATACAAAAGTAATTTTAAGCCATTTAACCAACTATTGTTGAACAACTTGGTCATTGATTAAATCTCATAACTATAATAAAGCATTTGTCTCAGTTATACTTTGTGGTTCCAAAATGGATTAGAAAGTTAAATGAATCAGATAGGTCAATTATAACAAATACATAATTAATCAACAACTTCATCAAATACATACCAAATTAATCAACAACTTCATCAAATACATACCAAATTAATCAACAACTTCATCAAATACATACCTAATTAACTAATTAATCAACAACTTCATCAAATACATACCCAATTAATCAACAACTTCATCAAATACATACCCAATTAATCAACAACTTCATCAAATACATATCTAATGCATCTCTACCTTCTACAAATACATAGCTAATGCATCATGCCTTTATCATATACATACTTAATGCATCATGCCTTTATCATATACATACCTAATGAATCACCACCTTTATTATATACATACCTAATGAATCACCACGTTTATCAAATACATACCTAATGAATCACCACCTTTATTATATACATACCTAATGAATCACCACGTTTATCATATACATACCTAATGCATCACCACCTCCAACAAATTTCCTATACTTCCTATTCGTCCTAGTAAGTTCATCAATTTCTTTGTATAATTCGTTTTTCAGCTGTTCTGCTTCCTCCAGTAATTTTGGTAATTCTCCTTTCTCTTCCAACTACTTGGAATTAGCAACAACAAAATATTAAAAACAATTCATACATTAGCACAGTATAAAATCAGAACAAGAAAGAACCAGACAAACCTCAGCCAACTTGGCTTTCTTGAGCCCAGCAGTAAAACTGGGAGGATCCATGGATTCTTCAAGATTGACTGTATGAAATTCTTCAATAGTTAGTTGGCTGGAAGGTGTCTGCTCAAATTCATTCAACCTGTTACATCAAATAATTCTGCAAGTTGACACATAGTATGCAAATAACAGCAGTAAAATATTAATCATTAAAACCTCTTTTTGATGGTTCGCTCACCGATTCTTACAACTTTCATAATATCTTGAAAAGACCGGTTGAAGTTGAATATCCTGGCTGCTACAAGAAGTGCTATAAAATTTCAAACATGCAAGTTACAAAGCTTAAAGTATAGCATTATAATATCTTTATCTGCAAATATTTATGTCATAAACACACAAAAATCATAGGATGAAGTTAACCTGCACCACATATTCCTGATGGTCTTCTTCCTTGTACCATCCAATCTCTACTCATTCTTGATACAAGTCTAGTGGCAGTCTTACAAACATCAGAAGTTTTGTTGCCAAATTCTAACTGGTGAGCATATCTCTCAATAAACAAGCAGGGCTCTAAAAATGTCAAATCTTATTGTAAGCAAAATCTAAGAAACTAAGCAAAATCGAACAGCAGCAAATATTTTACCCATAGGAGGAATTTGAATGTATAGCAACATGGAGAGATCCCGATAAGTGTGACCAAGTGTGTAAACATCGATCTGTTAATTTTTCAATCTCATGCAAAAAAAATTGATCAAATAGATCAAAGTAAATTAAATATAAAAAATCCAACCCCTAACTTGTCACTGAAATCCAACAGCATAACTTTAAAGAGAAACAAAATATTATATTACTAATCATGACCAAATGGAAATAAATTACACATCGAGAAATACATACGAGGTTTTTTTTCTGTCCTACAAACAATGTAAAGACAAGCAGCAGCAACATGGTTTGACTTTCGACCTTTCGTAATCCCTTTATTGACTGCCAGTTTGAAATATTTGAAAGCCATTTCAGAACAGTGAGATGACATCTTTAATTGAGAAGCAAGTCCCTGAATTCTGCATTTTCCTTTAAAATAACAGAATTTCATAAAAGAAAACTTGTTGATGCATTTTCTAGCATTTTAATAAAATACCAAAATATATCAACTAAATCAAATGGTCAAAATTCCGAATATTTTATTGTACTAGCTCATCAAAGCCACAACAATGAAAATAGTTGCTAAAACTTATACAACCTATTAAAAACATAAAAACAACATTTTTAAGCCACGCTTATATTAAAAATGAAGCGAAATAAATAAAATAATTTTTAAAAATACAAGCAAAAGTGTTGGGTGTTTTTTGTAAGGTAAAGGTTCTATTCAGCCAATATCCCATTTCTTCACAAAAAGGACGCAACCCTTTTACTCATAGTTAATTAACATTATTCAATTCTTTTTAGTTTATTTATAATATTAATGTGGTTTAAAAAAGTTTTTTTATACATTTTTATTTTCTACTTTCAAGTAATTTTTTAAAAATTATTCCAAATTATACTGATATATGAGTCAGTTTCTCAATTAGCTTCATTTAAATTTTTGATATCTATTAGATATTTTTGTGATTTTTATTTAAGTTTCACATTACGTAACAAACAGTTGAAAAGATACTTGAAATACAAATTTAATTAGCTTAACAGTTTTTAATACTCAATCAAACAAAAATGCTATTTGTGAAAAACCCTATGCTGAAAGCCCAATGCATCACAACATAAATAGTAAGCAAACTAAAAGTGAAAAATAGTTTTAATAGAATAGAAAAATGTATATTGTTTCAACAGTGAATCTGAAAACAAATTAATGTAATATCACCGGAAATAGACCAATGTTAAATAGATCATTAGATTAATAGATCATTAGAAGTGCCTTAAAAAACCTTTACAAACGTCAAACAGACAGTTTAGCATTTAAAAAAAATACATATTATCTTAGAGTAATACGTCAATATTCAAAAAACAAAAAATCCATTTAAAAGTTCAACTAAACCAACCCTGGTGTAATGTCATCTGCTGTGAATTTCTTCCATAAGCTCTCGATCCATCTATAAAAAGACCAAAATGAAATCACTGAAAAACGTAACATAATTTATGAATGAGGTCTCCACTCCCAGGGTTAGCTATGTTTATAGGGAAATCATTTCGGAAGTCTCAAAGCCTACCCGCCTTGTAGATTTTTACGTGTGAAGTAAATAAAAACATTCTGTGCAACAGGGTTGTGCTATACATTGTTGGATGGGTTTTTAAGAATTGAATTTTCCAAGCTAAACAAAAGTAAACAAACACAGCAGAGCATATTTTGACAAACGAGTCTGGCTCCTGGGGCTATTATTTTGTTATCGTGCAAAGTGGCTGCTCCTTAACATCTCCTGTCGGTTCTATTAGATTTTTTAGTTAGATATTACCTCATTCCTACCCTTTGTCTTTCTTTGTTTTAAAGATAAAGAATTCAGGACATATTATTGTTTAACCCTCCATGGAAGTATGCCACAATATTTTAACAAATCTATAAATTGTAGTACCATTGTTATAATTTTGATATAGATACATTATTTGATATTGATAGCTTGAAAGCAGCTATCAAACTACACTATTTATTAAAAAAATGAACACTTCACCCAATACTGCCTAAAATAAATTTGGAATTTGCTTGATACCAGTCAAATAAAGTCAGGAACCAATGCTGTCTAAGGCGTCTATTTATATTATTGTAAAATCGCTGCTTTTACGATAGGTTTTCCCATTGATAGACGTAAAGGACTTGAAATGACTATTATGGAATTATTATCAAGAGATTTGAAGGTATAATTAGCCTTAGCAAAGCTTCATTTATTATTTTCCAATAAACTGCAAAACTATTCTATTGAGCCCGGTATACGATTTGGTAATATCGTAACATTGGTGATCAGAAGTAGGATACAAGAATGGTTTTGAAAGCATTGGATGAGCTCTTGATACTCGAGTTGAGGCAGGAACTTAGAAAACGAGAGCTCAGTGATAAAGGAAGAAAGTCTGAGCTCGTGGACCGCCTCCGGACGTCATTGGAGAAAAATGGGTTTGATCCCGAAGAGTATGAGTTTGAAGTAGAAAATGATTTGTTGAAGGCGCTGAATAAAATGGCGGAGGAAAACAGAGCAGCACAGGAGGAGAACAGAGCAGCACAGCAAGAAAGGAAGAAATTTCTTGAACTCCTCAATGGTGAAACAAACAATTGCGGAAACAAAAAAAACGGTCAAGATGAACCATGCAAGAATGTACAAGATGAACCATGCAAAGATGGTCATGATGATGAACCTGTCAAAGACGATCATGATAATGTGCCTGTCGAAAACGGTCATGATAATGAACCTTGCAAGGATGCTCAAGATGAACCATGCAAAGATGGTGTCAGCGATACAGTCGGTTTGGACGTCGAAAACAAAACTAAAGAAGATGAGAAGAGTGTTGAAAACGAAATGCAAAACGATGAGGATGAAAGTGATGATGATGATTTTAATAATGGCAATAACAACTATGGCTTTTACCCATACAGCGACGGTTCTGAAACGGAAGCCTCCATAACAGACGACGGCGCCGAATATTTAGGGTCGGATTTTAGTGACGAATCTGACTCGAATAAAGCAACCGAGGATTTAAAAACGGACGAAACTCCAATCGAGAAATATGTCGAAGCTAATTTGACAAAAAAAGAAGACATTGATTTGCCAGACGATGGCGAATATTTGAAGAAAGATCCGCTGGACGATACGAAAGTTGACACCGATGAGAGAGCCGAGTTGGAATGTGAAAAGAAAACGTTTGATTGTAGCTTTGAAGAAAACAAAGATGACGGCGATGAACATCTCCAAAACAACAATAACAATGCAGCAAACAAAAACTCTGAAAAAGATGAGCCAAGAACAGAAAACAGTACCGAGGGTTCTAAATCAGATGAATCCACAGAGGATTCTAGATCAGATAGACTAAAAGTCATGGTAAAATCAAATAACAGTTTGATGAAGGGATTTATTGGATTTATGGAAGATGTTTTCGAAAAACCTTTTGAAGAGTTTCTTGAGAAAGATCTAAAAGATGTGAAGGAAGAAGAAAAAGCAGACAATTCCAATAAACCGTGCAAAGATGTTCAGGACGAGGCATGCAAAAAAGGCTGCGATGAACCGTGCAGAAATGGCGACGATGAGCCAAAGAAAGACTCTGTTGATGAGCCAAAGAAGGACTGGAAGAAACTGTATCAAACGGTCAAGAGACTTGACCATGTTGTTTGCGAATTGCGGTCAAAGCCACGAGTAAAGATCAAGGTATTTTGGTGTTCGTGGCCGAGTCGCATTTCGCAAAAGCGACTATGCTGTTCGGGACGAACAGAGTTAAGAAGGGGGTAATATTGTAAAATCGCTGCTTTTACGATAGGTTTTCCCATTGATAGACGTAAAGGACTTGAAATGACTATTATGGAATTATTATCAAGAGATTTGAAGGTATAATTAGCCTTAGCAAAGCTTCATTTATTATTTTCCAATAAACTGCAAAACTATTCTATTGAGCCCGGTATACGATTTGGGGATATCGTAACAATATTTATTCCCTGGAAAACAAATGACACTGTTGCTAGAAAATATATTATTCTAATATTTATATAAAATAGAAATGAATAAACAAACATCAATAATATGCTCTTGTAAAACTTGTTCCATTCTTGATTTTGCAAATTTTGTAATTTATTTACACTTTTTGAGTCTATTTAATAAATAAACAATGTATTTCGGTGCCTGCTGTGCTTGTTCTTGTTCAAGTATTCATAAAAAAACTTTCATGTACTTAGCCATTTTCAATAATAAAACTTCCAATTTATCACATCTAGTGAATATGAAGATAAAAATTGTAAGTTACAGTTATAACAGTGCCATCTAGCTATTTTGAATTAGTTTAAATAAAATTGCATTACTACAACGTTAGAAACTGGAAGATTATTTTGATTGATGTACAAATGTACAAGATATCCTGTGTTTAGCGTCCGAACAATGAATGTTGATGAACTATGAGACATCCCGTACTAAGCGCTTGAATAAAGAAGTTTGAACTACAGGATATCTCCTACTTAGCAGTCAATGTGTTAATAGACCTAAAGGATATACACTTTTATGCAATACATTATTACAACAATATATTTTAGTTTGAATTTTAACTTTACTAGACCTAAAGAATATTGAAAAATAGAAAATAATAATTTAAATATAACAGGCGCCTTAGTCGCCTAACAAATACCTAGGGTATAAAGAATTAAATAGTATATTTCTGCAACCTCTAAAAAAAAGAGGATGACAGGTGAAGAATACATTTTTCCTCCAAAAAAGATGATTACCAAGTAGGAGGTAGAATTTTTCTTAAAAAAAAAACTTAATGACCAGGAAGAAGATGGGAGTAAAATCTATTAAACCTTTGTCATTTTCTAAATATTTCTCATCCTTAAAAAGGTATTTGCCATAATCTCAAAAATACCGCCTGGGACGAGACCGCACAACTAGCTTCCCCTATGCTAGGCCATTGGATTGAGTGAAAAATTAGGACATAAACCACTCAAACAAAGGTGTGTAACCAATAAAATGAGAGTGCAACAGAAATAATTTACGAAAAATTAGAGAAGTAATAAGTAGTTTTGAAAAACTATGTGTGCTTACAACAGGTCTACGCTCTCAACTTCCTGTCATGAACCGTAGAAAATGACATTAGCAAATGCAGCTTAATTATGCATAAATTGTACATGACCAGTTTCACAGTTAAAACTATGACATATTCACTTGATTGTAACTTGTTAACTTTTAACTTTAAAAGAAATAAATAGGAGTTGCTTTTAGCAATTATAAAAACTTTAAAAAAAACTTATGCAGAGATTTTCATTGTTAAACAAAAATTGTTAAAAAAAGAAATAAAGTCATCGGATCAAGAAAGACCATGAAAAATAATGGAAGACCTTTGCTCATCAAATTTACAAATGCAACCTTAAAAAGAGTTATGAAAAACATGCGGAATGAATACAAAAACAGATATCAGTGACACAGAATTAGAGGTGTGCACTTCACGGTAGTGGGGAATACCGCGGATTTTGTAGTCATTCCGCGGAAATGGGGACAAATGATGCGGAGATACTGCGGTAATGGGGATGACGTTGCGGGGTTACCGAGGGGATGGAAACAAACATTGCGGGAATACAGCGAGGATGGGGACTAGTTTTTGCGGTAAATGTGTAAAATCAAATCAAATCCTAAATGAAAATCGCACGATGGTTTAAGCACTCATATCGACTTTTATTTATTCATGGATTTAAATAAATAAATAAACTGTAGTGAGTCATATTACGGTGTAATTATAATTATATATATCAACACTTAAGTTATAGTTGGGTTGAAATGATGTACTGAAAAATACAGGATGTACAGGATTGATTAAAAAATGGAATAAAAAGTGCGGGGATGGATGGGGATGGGGATGAAAAACTGAAAGACTGCGGGGATGGTTGGGGATGGGAATGAAACACTGCGGGGATGGTTGGGGATGATACTGGCGGAGATGGATGGGGATGGGGATGACACTCACGGGGATGGTTGGGGATGAAAAGTCGTCCCCACGCAGACCTCTACACAAAATATGACAATAGAGGTGAAAGACAACAAAAACACAAATAGAACAATGTAAAACAAATGCACATCCAAGGTGAGAATTACACAGGAAACCTAAGAATTGTCAAACTGGTGTGAAATATCAACAGAAGAATATCAGCAACAAACAAATAAAATTTTTGATATTATAAAAACTCTAGGAAGAATAAACCAAAATCATTGGTCATTGATCTACCTCCAGGTAGAACCACCTGCTTATGTTTTATGATGGGCCAAAACTTCTTTCATGTTTAATTTATTGCAAAAACCTTAGGACCATATAGTTTTATTGACAGTGCAATTTATATAATGGAATATCTCAATTAAATAAAATAAGAGATAGAGAGAAAGAGTGGAGGGAAAGAGAAAGAGCGGAGAGAGAGAGAGAGAGAAACAAGAAAAAAAACCTGTGAAACACTGGGTAAACCAGTTAGTATTTAGTCCAGGAGAATTAAAAAAAAGCTGGCATAATTGGAACAAAAGCAGTTTGATATTTTGTTTTGTAGGTATATGTGTTAGCAACAATTAGTTAAAAATCCACCCTTCCAACTCATCGTTTAAAAAAATTACAGACGATTTTCAAAATCGGCCTTAAAATCGGTAAATTAATTGAATATGCCAGCTCTTTTAATCCAATTAGATGAAAATAACTAAAGTTTAAGCTGAATGCTTTATTGTTACTTATTGCATGATATACAAACATTAAAAATTATCAAAAAAAAAAAAAAAAAAAAAAAAAAAAAAAAAACTACAAATGAACTGATTTATGGAGCCGTTTTTCCATAAAATATACAATATATCAGCTCTTAAAATCCATTTAAATAAAAATAACTCAATCTATAGATGAAAACTACCTAATACAAAATATACATAAGTTAAAATTTGTCTCGCAACATTATATACGGATACAAATAAACTACTTTATTGTGCCGTTTTTGACTAAATGTGCAAAATAAATTAAGATTAATATGAAAATTGCTTGTTACATACTATTTAATATACACATATTAAAAAGCATACATATAAATCCATAAATAATTTCCAATTTCAACATACAATAAAAAGAACAAACAGAAAAACAACAAAAACACCTAAAAATAACAATTTCTTTATTTCCCGCCCTGTGTCCTTTGTCTGTGTGCCTATATCCCTTTTGTTTGGTTATATAAAGTTTGTATGGTAGGTCCAGTAGTACAATTTCTTTAAAATAATGAATAAGAATTTCAGTTAGACCACTGTAAATAAAGCCTCACGTTAAATTTGCATCCCGATCGGAGACGCTCAGATCATCAATATCAGAAGTAGTCAAAAACTCCATTTTCAATATTGATTCCAAAAGCAAAGCAAACAAAGCTGACTCTACTAAAAAGTGGCCGCGTAGTGCTCTAGCCACTGCCTTCCCTGTCATCATGTGAGTTATGGCTATGGGTCCATAACAGCACTGCAGCGCCTCTGTCAAACCTGAGCCGGCCATGACATGACCAATGCTGCCCAAATAATTCATCAAGACATGAAACCCACCTAGACGACATACTATGTTCAGTTTGGATGAATGCACAATATCAACAGCCTTTAACCACAGCGGCTGATCGAAAGTCACACAAGCCGTTGGAATGTTGAGCTTTTCAGCCTGGCGTTCTATGAAAGTTAACGTGGAAAAAATACAAGACATGTCATTAGGATTCAAATCAATAATCGGAAGCATCCTTATGTCTGATGATGATCTGAAATCTCTGTCTGGCTTACAAGCATGTTCCATAAAGCCAGACCAATTTGGCCTTTGCTGATCTTCATCTAAGCACAAGATACCGATTTTCCAGGCAAGTTCCAAGTTTAAAGAAGGAGGCAACACAGAAGGAAAATTTAATTGAGAGATGGGCTTGAAAGACATCAATGATAATGATGACTTGTCGGGGAATGTGTATCCCAATATAGGAATACCTCGGTTGTTCACAACACAACTGGATTTTAGGCGTGACAATCGGGGTACAGGTGATTCAGCAAAGTGTCCTGACCCTAATCGATTACACGGAGTAGACATTGATATGATGCCCATACCGTGAAAGGTACCACTTCCATCTAAAGTGATAACGTTGTGGTCAAGATTATCACCAGACCATTGCGTAAAACATTGAGGAAAAGACTGAGGAGTATCAGGGGAGTCATTCTGAACCACTGATTGTTTAAAAAGTTTAACTTCATCATATGAAATTGAAAATCCCAACCGTGACAGCAAATCAAGCAGCCATCTAGATCCAAAGGCGTGATCTAAACTAACTCCAACGCCAAACAAAATTGGAGAAATAAGAGATCTTTGTCTTGCCCCCTGCACAATAGAATGACATATGGAAACTTGTTTTATTTCATTACAAACAATATTTTCTATTAAGATTTTCAACAAACTAGGAATCCACCTTTTGGCATTTTCAATATTTGAGAAATCATCAGTTCCTGGATATGTTTCATTTGAGGACATTTCCCTTATTTGAGCTCTTATCAATTTTGCTGCTGCCACTATGATACGCTCACTCTCATCTTCTATGCTACTCTTTTTTTCATCATACCATTGCTTAGTTATAATGTGAGAGGTACATGAAGTTAGCAACGAAATCGGCAACGAACGCTATTTTGGACACAAAAAGTAGATTATAGACAAAAATAAATTTGTCCGAGCCAAAAGTTTAATTGATTCCAATAGTAATATATGTGCTTAATCCAAATGTAAAAAAAAATTAAAAAAAAAAAAAGTTTTTTAGGCGTGATACGGCTATAACCGAGGGCCATCGATTTTTTCGAATGGCCTCAAAATACCGGAAATAAATATGGAAAAAATATAAATAATTTTTTCCGATGGCTTATATTTTGGAATTTAGTTGTAAATAATATTCTGAATTCAAATATGTAAAAAAATATTTTATAAAAAAAGTTCTTTAGGTGCTAGACGCTATTGACCGTTTCCCTTATACACCGAATTCCGCATCGGAATTTCCTTTGTAATTAGAAAGTAAAACTAAATAAATATGTCCGAGCCAAAATTTTAAATGATTCTGATAGCAATTTATGTGCTTAATCCAAATGAAAAAAAAAATTAAAAAAAAAAAAATTTTTTAGGCGTGATACGGCTATAACCGAGGCCCATCGATTTTTTCGAATGGCCTCAAAATACCGGAAATAAATATGGAAAAAATATAAATAATTTTTTCCGATGGCTTATATTTTGGAAATTAGTTGTAAATAATATTCTGAATTCAAATATGTAAAAAAATATTTAAAAAAAAAAGTTCTTTAGGTGCTAGACGCTATTGACCGTTTCCCTTATACACCGAATTCCGCATCGGAATTTCCATTGTAATTAGAAAGTAAAACTAAATAAATTTGTCCGAGTCAAAAGTTTAATTGATTCCGATAGCAATTTATGTGCTTAATCCAAATGTAAAATAAAATTTAAAATAGAAATAGTTTTCTAGGCGTGATACGGCTATAACCGAGGGCCATCGATTTTTTCGAATGGCCTCAAAATTCCGGAAATAAATATGGAAAAAATATAAATAATTTTTTCCGATGGCTTATATTTTGGAATTTAGTTGTAAATAATATTCTGAATTCAAATATGTAAAAAAATATAATAAAATAAAAGTTCTTTAGGTGCTAGACGCTATTGACCGTTTCCCTTATACACCGAATTCCGCATCGGAATTTCCATTGTAATTAGAAAGTAAAACTAAATAAATTTGTCCGAGTCAAAAGTTTAATTGATTCCGATAGCAATTTATGTGCTTAATCCAAATGTAAAAAAAATTTAAAATAGAAATAGTTTTTTAGGCGTGATACGGCTATAACCGAGGCCCATCGATTTTTTCGAATGGCCTCAAAATACCGGAAATAAATATGGAAAAAATATAAATAATTTTTTCCGATGGCTTATATTTTGGAATTTAGTTGTAAATAATATTCTAAATTCAAATATGTAAAAAAATATAATAAAATAAAAGTTCTTTAGGTGCTAGACGCTATTGACCGTTTCCCTTATACACCGAATTCCGCATCGGAATTTCCATTGTAATTAGAAAGTAAAACTAAATAAATTTGTACGAGTCAAAAGTTTAATTGATTCCAATAGTAATTTATGTGCTTAATTCAAATGTAAAAAAAATTTAAAATAGAAATAGTTTTTTAGGCGTGATACGGCTATAACCGAGGCCCATCGATTTTTTCGAATGGCCTCAAAATACCGGAAATAAATATGGAAAAAATATAAATAATTTTTTCCGATGGCTTATATTTTGGAATTTAGTTGTAAATAATATTCTAAATTCAAATATGTAAAAAAATATTTTATAAAAAAAGTTCTTTAGGTGCTAGACGCTATTGACGTTTCCCTTATACCCCGAATTCCGTTCGTTTCGTTTAATGCGCTTCAAAAACCCAAAAGGAGAAAATAAAAATATATTCGTTTTTTAATAATGTAATGACATAAGCAAAAAATATAAATTTTTCTCAAAAAACCCACACACTTTACAGTTGTAAGTGGTGCAGACATAGTTCACATTGGAATTGTTCGACAGCCCATTGTTCCGGTGATAGATTTAGATGGGTGCATACCCCATGCACCCAACGCTGGCAGTCTTTGCATTGGACATAGAAATGGTCAATGTTCGGTTTGTTGCAGTACAAGCAATCGTCGTACATGTCGTCCGAGGATTCCAGTAAACCCTTTTTTATGGCGGCTCGTATTTCGTCGGGATTGAAGATTTCGTTCGTTGATGTTCCTTTATCAAGGTGTCTCATTATATGCATGATGAAAACACCACAATTCCAGCTGTCACGTTGTATGGTACGGACCGGAATACCAACGTGCTTCCAGATAATTGGATTTTCTCCTGTTATGGTGCACCACGCTTTATAAAATTTCAAGAAGCTAGCGATCGCAATTTTAGCAATTGCTAATTTAGAACACATAGGGTCGTAAAATTGAAGAGTTTTTTCTCTGGAGTTTGCAATTATAAGAGTGAAGTGGGAATTTTTTAGTATAGGAAAAAATGTTATATCCTTGGTAAAAATTGGGACATTAAATATACGGTTTGTAGGATCGAGAGCTTGCGTCATTACAGATGTTGACCCGTCGCAATCAACGTAAACTGAGTTCGTAAGATTTGTTTGCCCGAAGTAATCTAAAGCCCAAGTTGTAACCAACTCTTTGGACCGAAGGGACAAGAAATCCTCCAACACCAAAGCTACGCCGTTATTTCGACATACCGTCATCTTTTTATTTACTTCCACATCTACATAGTAGTTGTCATTTAAGACCAGACAACAGAACGATTAAACCATGCGGTTTTTTATTGGTGGTCTGCTGGCTGGTCGGCATCACTGTGGGAATTTTAACAGTGACTAAGGAATTGAAATAGGATCTTTTTTGGGATTTCTTTTATCCCACTGACTCACAGCGGTTATGCCGTTATCGGCCAATCGCTGTTTTTTTTCCTTTTGAGGGAATTTCTAACAAAAAGGCCTTTGTCGCAGCAGTGACCAATTTTAGCTGCAGGTCTAGAAAACGCCCACCTTTAATGTTGGTTTTGCCGTCGAGCATGATGTGCTTCACATAGCGGAACGCATTTTCCACTATGCTATTGCTTAATCTTTTCCCATCAGGATTAGTAAATGCTGTCCAGAGAGGGATGAAGGCAAAATATTTCCGTAATAACAGCTCCCCGTATTTCTCATTGTAGAATATGTTAAATTGACCGTTTTCTACCGTGGAGAAGCCCTTATTTTTTCCACGTGGCTGATGTATCTCTTATAAAAAGGGCTGCTCTTGTAAAGAGCGTTTGACGAATTTCCCGGGTTATCGTCGGCCTAGTCATAATTGGTAATATCAGCAATCTTAACTACTACATCCTCTTCCTCACCTTCATAAAGCTACGGAAACGTCGGAATTCAAAAATGGCGTGAATAAAATGTCCAAAAACGCACGCATATATTGGTCTAGCAGCGGGAAAGAATTAGAATTGAGTATTTTGCTCATGCAATACAGGTAAAATTTTTTGGTGTTGACATCGGAGGTGCGGGCCCTAGCATATATATATATATATATATATATATATATATATATATATATATATAAGCTTAGCGGGAAAAATAAAGTAACCGGGAGCGTGAAAACCAACGGGGAAGGAAACTAGACCGAGAGAGAAAATAAATAGAAAATTCTCTAATATATATCTGTTTATATACTAATAATTTTACACAAACTTATTTATTTTAAGTTTTAATCCCATTGTCTTGAACCAGTAATACGGTACTGTTACTCCGTTTATTTCTTGATAAAGTATTTATTCATAATATAATTATGCCAAAAATTTCAAATTTAAATCAATTAAATAAATTTTATTTTATTTGTATTTTTATCAATGTCTTTTTAAATTTGATTTCTTTCTCCCGTTGCAATACGCTACTGTTACTCGGTTGATTTCTTGATAAAGTATTTATTCATAATATAATTAAGCCAAAAAATGTAAATTTAAATCAAGTAAATAAATTTAATTTATTTATATTTGTAAAAATGTCGTTCTAAATGTGATTTTTATATCCTGTTGAAATATCTTTTGTTTACTATCTTTTCGTTGCTAACTTCCTAAATTCGTTGCTGGCAGAGTCGTTGCTAACTTCATGGCCCTTAATGTGAGACGCCATGTTACGGAAGCAAATAACATTTTTCCGACCACAAACTTCGGCAAAAAATATGTGCTCGGCGTAGCGTTCTTCCAGCTTTCGTTTTATATGTTTTAATGAATACACTTCACCATCTTCCGATAATTCTTGCATTTTAATTTGTAATTCAGCTATTGTATAAATTCCTTGATCTTCTTCTTCTAACCAGTCACACAGTTTCTCAAAAGTAATTAACATGTCGTTATCTGGATGTCGACCTGGCTGGTTTCGGCCAGCGGTATTATCTCCGACATGTGACGATCTACATTTTTGGAACACAGAAAGACACACTCTGTGGTAACGAGCTTCTTCAGCAGGTAAGTCATTGCATGTATTTAACCTACCAAGAACTTCTACACTCCATGCATCATTTCTTTTGTGGCAAGTTTTAATTATAGTTTCTCTGAATTTCAATGTCATCACAGTACTTGATTCTTCTTTTAAATATTTTCTACCGTCTCCAAGATCTATTTTTCCACACAAAAAACAATGTTGCTTCCAATTGAAAGTGTCGACAGACGATCGTAATAATTTACACTTAAAATTCTCTTGATCAACACCAACACCTTCTGCATGCTGCTCATTCTTTCGTTGCAATTGATCGAAACTTCTTTTGTTAGTGTAGTCTCTCCGGCAATGATCATGAACATTAGCTACATTTGGTTTATTTAACAGATACTCTGTTAACTGTTCATCACCACGTAAAACGCTGAATTGACATAACGTTTCAATACCTTTAACACCTAGTGTAACCATCTTGACTGTATCACAGACGTTGTCGGAACGGAATTCAGTTCGACAAATTAAACATACCATTTCATTTAGTTCACCCATTTCGAAGAAAAACAATAAAAACTCCAAAAAATAGATGTTTTACAAAATACTAACTTAGAAATTCGATGTTTTACGACAATTTACGAAAATGCTAACTTATCGCTCACTACGGTAAATCTCTTACAAAAAAGCGTCAAAAAACCAATTTCCTATTTGACGATTTCAACCGATTTTTGCAGGAAGATTCATAAACGTATTACAAACAATATATCCAAAAATCAGCTTGATGCGAATTTTGTCTAGGTACAACAAGGAAAAATTTTAATTCTCCTGGACTAATTAGTTAGTCAAATAACAAAATTTTGGCATATATTTTCTTTTTCAATAGCCATTAATAATTCGTCAAATTAAAAAAAACAGTTTAAATTATTAGTACTATTAAATTATTAAATGGCGGATGTGAGCCGAGCCAGAGATCGCCACTTCCTCTAGAGTCTAGATGGAAAATTGGTAAAACAATTACCTTCGAAGCTAACAAACTGTCCAACGACGTTGGATATTCCAGCAGAATTTTCTTGAAATTGGACTTCGGAAACAATTACATGATCACTCACTACTGCACCACACTCCGTACAAATTGCATTTCCATGAGAGGTGTCAATTTCGGTGCCACCACAATTTTTACACGCTGACATGATCACACAAAAAAGCAAACCAAATGAACAGTTGAAATGTCTGAGAAAATACAATCAGTCCCTGCTCATTCTCAGAATATAATAACTTTTTATAACATAAACAAAAAGTTATCCGTAAAACAAGCGAAGATCATCAATCGAACTTTTTAAAATGTTAATTAAATCATCAACGGATTTTTGACGAGATAATTAGTTTCCTATACAAATTCCCAAATTTCAATGTATGGTTAATAAACCGTCAAATATGAAAATGCCGAAACTGAGTCAGGAGTCGAACCCGTAAGTAAATAACGAAAGTCATGTACGTTAACTAATTGGCTAATTCTCTAACAGAATAAGGTGTTGTTTTGTTCAATTTTAATAGAGAAAATTTTAACTGTTGTTGTTTAATCACGTAAAATCATATTGACTATGAGCTTTTTAATAGATTAAGATTTTTCGTTTCTTTTAGCTGGTGGGGGTATAAAATAAAGTTATATATTAACGCTAATTTTGGAATTATGTCATCGGTTATCGTTTTACGCCATGAAAACCTTACACTGGCAGATTTTTATATGCTGAACACAATTTCAATTGGCCGGTGAAAAATCACCTCCCCAATGGGCCCCCAGCCTAAATGTCAAAACCATACATATATCTATGGTCAAAAATTATTTTACTTCATACAAAATACATTTTTAAAAAAACGTTTTCAAGCTTACCACTATTTGAATTGTATCATTGCAGCTT
Organism: Erpobdella octoculata; assembly: GCA_963978895.1. Taxonomy (NCBI): domain Eukaryota; kingdom Metazoa; phylum Annelida; class Clitellata; order Hirudinida; family Erpobdellidae; genus Erpobdella; species Erpobdella octoculata. The sequence continues at coordinate 15,505,593 of OZ022240.1, read as the reverse complement.
TCAATAATCAAATCATAATGAACTTTGAACAAAAACTACTCCCCGTCGGGGAATTGAACCCCGGTCTCCCGCGTGACAGGCGGGGATACTTACCACTATACTAACGAGGACTGATAGTGCTCGTGCTGTTGAAGAACGTACAAAGTGTGTAAAGTTGTAAAGCTCTGTTTATACTATGCTAATTCTGTAGTTTTTGCACAAAAATCAACTTGAGCTTATCGCAATTGGAAGAAAGTTTTTTTTTTTATAAGTGTGAATTTAAAAAAATAAAACTCTACTAATTTGAATTGTTACACTGAAGTTTTCAGCAGAATTAAACATTGATTTTTAAAAAAAACCTGAACTTATTGCTATCGGAAGAAAGTTTTTTTGGTCATAAGCTGGAAATATAATTAAATTAAGTACTAGGCTTGCCGTCAATCACACCCATGACTAATAAAATTAAGCGTTACACAATTTGTAGGGATGTCACGGGTACCCGAACCCGAGTTTGGTACTACCCGATCTTTTTCTGATACCCGAACCCCAACTCAAACCCGAAAGTGTGAAAATTTGATACCCGAACCCGAACCCGAAAAGTGAAAACTTGATACCCGAACCCGAAAATGAGAAAACTTGATACCCGAACCCGAAAATGTGAAAACTTGATACCCGAACCCGAAAATTTATAAGCCTAATACCCGAAACAAATAAAAAATTTTAGTAAATAAATATTTACTCCAGTTTTAAAAATAGCAACACAAACAGAGTTTTCATAACTTTTCTAGTTTATTAAAAATGAAATAGTATTAAGAACTGATTTCAGGCAAGTTGTACCTCATAAACAACAGTTTTTCTGCTGTCTTGCCTGATAATCGGTTCCTTAGCGGCTCATAAATAATTGCAGCACCACTGAACAACTGTTCCGATGGAACGCTGGTAGCTGGGGCCGCCAAGTAGCGTTTAGCGATCACCGCTAAATTTGGAAAGTTTGTTCTTGTATCTTTCCACCACAAAAGAGGGTCTTCGTCTAAAGTGATAAATTACAAGTTTTGTTGACGTAACGTAACTACTAATCGCGAGCCGTAGAAGTTTTGTATTATCACCTTTGCGTAACAAATAACAAAAATACGTCATTTTATTAATGATTGTGTAAGCTAGACCACTAATCCGTTTGATTATCAGGCCGGACCGAGCCGCGAACGAACTAAAATAATTAAGCCTCCTTCGGTCGAAGAAATCGCGGATAGCCATGACTCTAAACTTTTTACTTCAGTTTTTAGGAACCGAAGTATATTTTGTTACGAAGAGAATTAACAACGCAAGCTTTATAATTTCGTAAGACTTTATTTTTACAAATAAAAACAGACAGAATCCACAAGGTAGAGTAAGCGATAAACGAACAGTAAATGAATCGAAAACGTGAAGCAACAGAGAGAGAGAAAGCAATCAAAAACGACGACAACAACCACAACCTTGTGTTTAGGTTGGCTACTCTTATTTATAGGCCGTCAGCTGACACTTCCCAGTAAACATGGTAACCATTTTGTAACGTTTCTTGTCCGTTACTTTTCAGTTACCTGGTTATGAAAAGGTTACCTGGCCCAAAGCAACTAAAAAGAAACGTTTCTGCAACGTTTCCAATGTAACGAAAAAGTAACATGTAATTTGCGACTAAAAAGAAACGTTTCTGTAACGTTTCCAATGTAACGTAAAAGTAACGTGTAATTTGCGACTAAAAAGAAACGTTTCTGTAACGTTTCCAATGTAACGAAAAAGTAACATGTAATTTGCGACTAAAAAGAAACGTTTCTGCAACGTTACCAATGTAACGTAAAAGTAACATGTAATTTGCGACTAAAAAGAAGTTACTACAACGTTTCTAATGCAGCCAAAATGTAACGATTTGTTTTATTCATAGATATCTATGGTGTTATTATTACGGATAATATAAAAATCTTTTATAGCATATATAATTTTATAGAAAAAGTAAAGTTTTTGTTTATTTATAAAACTCAATTGCTAAAAAGCATTTAATAAAGACGCTTAATAAATGGTATTTGCATTGTGTCGTATTATATTTTCCTAGATTTTGTTCTATCTCATCGGTTCACTGAGAGCGTCGAACGAGTCGCCTGGGATGAGATAAGATGCTAATCAAAAGTTAATTAACGACTCGCTTCTACAGCTCTTGTGTTAGAAATAATTTGAAGGTACAAAACAAACTATACTGGTTAAAAATCACCAATCAATTCGAAACATTAGATTTTTAAACCATTTGAAACCTCTGCTTCCTGCTGCACTACTACCTACCCCTGCGCTGTTTGGGAATTTTTATTTATTTATTCGTGTTTTAAGAAAAGACCTGACAGAACGCAGGAAATCATAAAAAAATAAGCAAAAAAACAAGAAATTAAAAGAAAGTCTGTCTAGTCTATAACGAACATTCAATATTCCGCTAATTATAATGACTGGAATAGTTAATTTTAGACAATAATAATAGAATAACGTTATTGAATCAGCTAATAGAATTGAAAGAAGTTAGGTTAGTAAGAGTCATAGAAGAGCATTCTAATAATAAAGTTACAAGCAAAACTAGCAGAGTGATGTTGCATTGAAGGGAGTACAAAATCATGTTTCCTCTTGCGAAGAATATGACCATGATTTATCATTACGTGGTCATACTCATTTGTAAACATTTCACTATCATTCACACTGACATAATCTAAATGGCCATATTCTCAGGTGAGACATTCTTCTTGCTTGACCAGCGAATTGCTTGATGTCACAAGTGTCTACCAACCCGTGGGTAGTCATAGACACCTTTCACTCTTCCCCATCAGCAGTTTTTTCATAAACTGTTTGAGTTTTAACTTCGAACCCTTTACCAGGAGGTGTAATTTCTGCCGGTATAACACTTTGGAAAGAAAGCAAGGAGCTAAATCTGGCTCTTGTTTAATGCCTTTCACAGAACTAATATTGTTTGTTTCTTGTTCCTAATGTTCATTCTTGCTAAATCTTGACAAGAAACATAATCTTTTTGTTAAAAGAATGAGGTAATGTAAATAAGCCAAAGTTGAGGCTCTTTGACATTGGCTGGCAAGTTAGTAAGCTCCGCCTCCATGCCAATTACAAACAACTTATATATAGTCTGAAAGTGCGCGAAAAATCTGTTTGTTGTGAGGTCACGCCGTTATTGTTTCAGTAAATCTATCGTGTTTTGTCTGCATTTGCTAACATCTAACGAGTTTAGTTCATTCTCATTGTGTTATAATAATCAGTTAAATTCGTTGTGTTATAATAATCAGTTAAATTCGTTGTGTTATAATCAGGGGCGGCGCCAGGAATTTTGTTCTGGGGGGGTCCAAAATTTCCAAGTTGAAGTATATATATATATATATATATATATATATATATATATATATATATATATATATATATATATATATATATATATATATGGTTCATAGTCCTTTACCCATTTTGTTAAAAACTGAAATAGAACTATGTAAGAAATAAATATTGAAGTATTTACACTAGCAGATCACAATCACAATTTAGTCATGTTTTTTCTAGTTTATCTAGGTTTGTTACTGGCAAAGCAAAGTTCAAATATAAATGGAAAAATGTAAGATGTTGTTATTACTAGATTTTTCAAAAATTAAAATTTATTTGACAAACACGAAATAAGAGTTCAGAAAACAAACGAAGCTAACAAAAGTATTATGCAATAATACCATAAAGTACTTAACTGTAAACGGAAAACAGTGAACTATCATCAATAAACATTGAATCATCATCAAACTACACAGAATGTTTAAGAAAAACGACTATAATATAGTTAAACTCCATGCAGCAAAAACATAGTTTGAGAAAAGGAAGAAAGCCCGCCGCAGGCGAAAAATTTTTTTGACTATTTTTAGTCTGCAGTCTGATTAACCCAATGAAATTCAAATACCCCCCCCCCCTAGTAAAAAAGTCTTTGGATTTGCAAAAATCTCACGGGTGGCACCTGTCGGAGCTGGGGGGGTCCGGACCCCTGGACCCCCCCGCCCAGCGCCGCGCCTGGTTATAATAATCAGTTAGATTTTTTAATCGAAACTTTGTTACAATATGAAGAGCAGTTAGATAAAATTAGAGCCGATAATTTAGCAGATATGTTGTTGGACAGTTTACTAATATATGGGAAGTTTTGAAAGAAATTAAAAGTAATCTGGCTCTTCTTGTCAGTCCGCCAACGACAGCAGTTAATACGGCAGTCCGGAAAACGTTCATTTCCCCATGCACGTACTCCATGGTACAATTTGACCAGTTGGATTCAAAATTAGAATCTAAAGAATTATTTGATGCTCTGGTAAGTCAATTACAGCATGTACTTAGATATCTAAAATTTTTGTATTAGGTTATCACTATCATAAATTCAAACATTTGTATAGGTGATTGACTTACAAAAGCTTGGGGGAGACACAATGGCAGAGGCGTGTCGTAGGCTGCTCCGGTACACCATGGATGATGGGCTGGCTGAAAAGTTCAATTGGAAAGGAAGTGGTGGTAAAAGAAAAATGGAAAGCACCTTTTTCAAAGAACTTATCATTAGTTAGCTTAACTAAACTATTAGCAAAGTCATTTTAAAAATATTAGATATCTAACAACTATTTTTTTGAACTATTTCTCAGAAACTCTCCAAACCAATAGACGCTTCCACGATTCGTCAGCCAAGGAAATTGAGGTTGTGACAAAGAAGGGGATAAAGTTTGCACGTGAGAGGCTGAACCGCAAGGAGAAGAAATGACATTTATATAGAGTTCAAAAGACTTTCTTTAAATAAACTTTTTTATAAATTTGCAAATATTGTTTCAGTTTTGTCTATTGATGAACGTATTTGAAGTGATAATAATTTGCATGAGCAAATAATAGAGGAGGTTTCTAAAGCGTTACATTGTAAACGTTTCTAAAACGTTACACAGGAAACGTTTCTAAAACGTTACACGGGAAACGTTTCTAAAACGTTACTCAGAAAACGTTTCTAAAACGTTACACGGGAAACGTTTCTAAAACGTTACTCAGGAAACGTTTCTTTAACGCACAGCCGATGAGCAAAACAACCGAAAAGAAACGCGTTTCTTGTAACCAAAAATGAACGGTTAAGAAACGTTACAAAGTGGTTACAATGTTTACTGGGTTGTATTTACGAAAACGATGGTCATAAAATTGTCCATTGCATCCTGTGGTGCGAATGCCACATGCGTTGCAGGATGTAATTATTTAATTATAAATGCGTCACGGTCACCACAAGTTATATAACCTTATATTTATTCATTCATATACTCAAAGTTTTTCTGATATAACAAAGACCCAGCCCCAGCCCCCCCCCACTAAAAATTTAAGCCCCCCACTAGAATTTTGGCAGGTTTTTTCACCTTATTTACACTTTAGCCAGCCAAATGATTAGGACGTTACGATCCGCAATTTAAATTTAAATATAAAAGTATTAAATAAAATTCAATAAAAAAAGTAAATGAAGTCGAGATAATAGATGAACCATTGCTACAACCTATACCAAAAAGAGCAAAAGTTACAGAGTAGCACGCTACGTGATTCTGTAGTTATGTCTACTCTTGGACAGAGTGATGAACAAGAGTGTTCACCAGAGTGGAATCAGCTTCGTGCTGTTTATTTAGCATGTTGGGCAGTATATTAGGAGAGTTGATGGAGAGGTTTGTTGATGGTTTTTCTAAAGGTTTGACTTGTGCAGTGTCTGCCCTTCTACCAACATCATACAAGTTTTTAGATGTCAACGACCTTAAACTGTTTCAGCAACTGCTAAAACATGACAGGCATGACGATGTTGAAAAATATATTGCAGACGAGGCTCTCATTGTAAATAGGTTTCTAAAAAACAAATTTCAACCAGGCTGCAGTCTCCAGGAAGTGATGGATTTTATGCTGGACCATAAAGATGCATTTCCTACTTTACATTGGCACTATTCAGCTGCAATGACTCTCGGCATCTCGACTGCCACTTGTGAGAATTCATTTTCTTGTCTAACACGAGTACTACGACCACAGAGATCAATGACCCATGAGAGAAAGAGCAAACTTGTACTTCTGGCATTTGAAAAATCGCTCTTTAAAGCAATTGATATGGATACCTTCTTGCAGAAATTTTCTATTCAATCGCGTCGCATTTTGTTGTAATTGTAATTTATCAAAATTTTTGTTGAAAATGTGTACACCTGTATCAAATACCAAGAATGCAATAAAATAAAATCAGATTCAAGTAATTGTCTTGACAATGATCAACCTACATTATAATGAAATGCACTTTTTAATTTTGTTTCTCATTTCAAGCTACTACACATCCATTCATGTTTTGCACATGAAAATTGTCATCCGTTTCATAATCAGTGCATGGACTTAGTCTTACAATACTATAATAACTTCAATCTTACAGTTTTAGAACAGAGAAAGAAGCTAATTCAGCTTAGCTGACAAACTTTTGCTTTTGATTTTTGAATGACTCTCAATAATTAAAACTATTTTCATAATTTAGTCTTTTTAGTGCTAGTCTGAGAGGGCATTACTATTAACCCTAATATTGCTGAACTAATTAATTCGAAGAAACAATTTAAAGCTTACTGCCACACCACACAATTTTTATAACAATTTAAGTATAATGATATACTTGATATATAATCTAATCTTCTAGTTAGATTGTTTAGAAACTGATGACAAGTTTTATGTGTAACACATGAATGGATGTGTAGTAACTTACAATGAGAAGCTAAAGTAAATAGTACATTTTATTATAATGTGGTTTGATCTTTGTCAAGACAAATATTTAAATCCGATTTTATTTTATTGATTTCTTGGTATTTGATACAGATGTACAAGTTTTTATCAAAAATAAAATAGGGAAGTTATTGTATTGTGGACTATAACAGTATAACGGTTGTGTTAATCAATAATTAAATTTGAACAATTTGATTCAGTGCTGTCATCCCAGTGGTGTGCCATGCCCGCATCAAAAATCAAGATTGTGGATAACAACAAGCATACTGTTATTTGACAAAATTGCCTGTGAAAATTGTTAATTTTTGTTATTACGAGCAGCAATATTGCAACTCTTAGAAAACCTAAAATCACATAATAGGATACCCAAAATTGGATGCCATTTTGTGCCAAATGCTAAAAAATGCTTTGGCGAATCTCCTTATTGCCTTATCGTGAGGGGCTTCGCATCTTCGGCGCTCGCGCTCAGGCTTCTTTGTTGCCCCGTTTGTCAGTAGCCCCCCTACTACTTTTCATAGCCCCCCACTAACTAAATCCTGCCTACGGGCCTGCAAAGACCCTTTGTTATAAAGATAATCTTGCATAATCCTAAACTTTAACGGCAAAGTCTATAAATGATCTATACGTCACAGTCACTTTATTGGCAAATGTGTAAGCTAGAACACTAATCCGCCTGATTACCCAACCAGACCGAGCCGCGAAAAAATTAATAAGTTACAATAATTTATGAGGTAACGTATTATACTAATCGCAAGCCATACAAGTTTTGTATTATCACCTTTGCGTAACAAATAACACAAATACGTCATTTTATTAGTGATTGTGTAAGCTAGACCACTAATCCGTTTGATTATCAGGCCGGACCGAGCCGCGATCGAACTAAAATAATTATTAAGCCTCATTTGGTCGAAGAAATCGCGGATAGCCATGACTCTAAACTTTTTACTTCAGTTATATAACCTTATATTTATTCATTCATATACTCAAAGTTTTTCTGATATAACAAAGACCCTTTGTTATAAAGATAATCTTGCATAATCCTAAACTTTAACTGGCAAAGTCTATAAATGATCTATGCGTCACAGTCACTTTATTGGCAAATGTGTAAGCTAGAACACTAATCCGCCTGATTACCCAACCAGACCGAGCCGCGAAAAAATTAATAAGTTACAATAATTTAAGAGGTAACGTATTATACTAATCGCAAGCCATACAAGTTTTGTATTATCACCTCTGTGTAACAAATAGAGGATCGGACATTTCCCCCCCGGATATTTCCCCCCCGGACATTTCCCCCCCGGACGTTTCCCCCCCCCCGGGGTAGGACAATTCCCCCCCCGGAGAGAGAATATACTTTTATTTTTCATTTATTATTTTTTATTTATCCCCAATAGTTCAGTGCAATGTTTGGGTTAGGGTTAGGGTTAGGGTTAGGGTTATTTATCCCCTAAATAGTTCAGTGCAATGTTTGGGTTAGGGTTAGGGTTAGGGTTAGGGTTAGGGTTAGGGCTAGGGTTAGGGTTAGGGTTAGGGTTATTTATCCCCTAAATAGTTCAGTGCAATTTTTGGGTTAGGGTTAGGGTTAGGTTAGGGTTAGGGTTTGTGTTTCTTAGAAACACTATTAGAAACCCTAGGGTTAGGGTTAGGGTTTGTGTTTCTTAGAAACACTATTAGAAACCCTAGGGTTAGGGTTAGGGTTTGTGTTTCTTAGAAAAACTTGTGAAATTCAACTCTGCCTTGTCCTACCTCGTGGGGTGAGAATTATCATACTCATGGCGGGGGAATGTCCGGAGGGGAATGTACACAATTCACGCACACACATATTTATGCCATGCAAGAACACACTCTTGCAAAACCACAAATTCATACTACTACATAACCACAGGGGGGGGGGAAATGTCCTACCTTGGGGGGGAAATGTCCGGGGGGGAAATGTCCTAGGGTCTGTCGGGGGGGGGGGGAATGTCCGGGGGGGAAACGTCCGGGGGGGGGGAATGTCCTACATTCAACAAATAACACAAATAAGTCATTTTATTGGTGAGTGTGTAAGCTAGATCACTAATCCGCCTGATTATCTGGCCGGACCGAGCCGCGAACGAACTAAAATAATTAAGCCTCCTTCGGCCAAAAAAATCACTTTATTTGGAAAGCTAAAAAAAATAACTTGTTAGATTTTATTCAATACGTGTAATGTCCAATGGATGAATTGATCGCTCTCGTTTGTATATGTATATACACTAGGTAAATTTAAAATAAATCCAGGAATTTGAAATCATAAGCCAGTACCCGAACCCGAACCCGGTTTTTGGAAAATTACAAACCCGAACCCGAACCCGAAAACCTGAGTTTCACAAACCCGAACCCGAAAACTCGAGTTTTACAAACCCGAACCCGAAAACTCTAGTTTCACAAACCCGAACCCGAAAACACCAAAAAGTACTACCCGTGACATCCCTAACAATTTGTAAGTTCAACAAAATTAATTTTATCAGTCCTCGTTAGTATAGTGGTAAGTATCCCCGCCTGTCACGCGGGAGACCGGGGTTCAATTCCCCGACGGAGAGTTGTTTTCTTTTTCTCAAATTTTATTACGAATTGATTATCTGAGAGCTGCAATACATCATTTTAGATTAATATACTGGTATGCCTGCCGTCAATCACACGCATGACTAAATAATGTTTTAAAAACTGCGAAAGATTAAAGTTTATCTTTTTTGCAAAAAAAGCAAAAGGTTTTTATTTTGTTACATACAATAGGCCTGTCATAGCGTAAAAAGAAACTACACATTTAGTTTGTTTTTGAAAAGCACAATTGTTATTATAGTTTGGAGGTGCACTTTTATTGCATTGACCGATTATTGGCCAGGCCGAAAATCAACCAGATAATATCGGCCGATTATCAATAATTGAATTTCTCAAGGATTTTTTTTTATAAAAAAGCTTAGAACACCTTCAAATGATAAATATTATCACTCGTTCCTGCTGTAGTTCGCCCTGGCTGGCGTTTAGCCGTTAAACTGCATTTACTTAAACTTAATGAAATGCTCATAAAACTGCATCATCATTTACCGAAAACTAAATTCCGCCTCGCTAATTGCAAGCCAATCCAAACCCTGGATAAAAAAGGAGGGACGTCAAAACACAGTCTTAAAACACCCAGTGTAAATGACTATAAACTATTAGAAAAAAACTAGACAGTTACATTGAAACAGAAATTGTTTCTATCTCATCAGATTATTGGGGGGTTATTTACACATTTGTTACATTTCCACAGATCAATTCACATTTCATCTCCACAAAAATTAAAAAAAAAACCTCGTTTGGATTTTTTTAACTCAACACAGTAATTAGTTGGGACATCATTTCAGCAAAACCCTGGGGGGGGGGGCGGCAAAATGTTTTAGGGGCCTACTCAGAGGCGTAGCTAGGGTCTTCTGCGCCCGGGAAGCATATTTACAAAGCCTACGGGTTCGCAACAGGTAACGCCCCTTCATTGACACATCTGCCTGCAGCGTAGTTAATTTATGCTGGTGAATTAGATTTAAGGCATTAGATTAAGAAGGAGGTCACAAACCATTGGTTATGAGTTATGAGTGTCTGAGTGATCATAACAGCATTTCCAGCTGTCTGCCGTGACTCTATGAACAAGGCTATAGCTATCGAAATCTGCTGTAAACGGTGATTAATATTGATGAAGGAAGGAAACTATAGTCGTTTCTTTCTGAAAAAGTCAGTCAATATGAACACACTGAATCTTTTTCTGGGGCTCCCATGAATCTCCTAGATACTCATCTGGGCCCGCTAATGCAAGTATGTACTGAATTTGTATGAAACGTATCTAGGCTAAGAGTTCATTTTTTGTTAACATTAACAAGCTGAAATTTTACATTAAGGTGATTCTAATATCGTTGCTTGATAATAGCTTATAGTTCTTTATACTATGTCCTAGGTGTTTTAAAACTCAAATTAAAATATCAGTATATGTAATATACAGGGTGTAAAAAAAGTGAGAACGTTTCGTAATAGATGTGACCTAATTACATCAAAATTAATAGCGTCGACGCTTAGAAAAAGTCATTGAAAAGCAGACACATTGAACATGATTTCTGAATAGTTAAATACTTTGAAGAAAAAAAATTGTATGAAGAATTATAATTTATATTTTTTATCTAATTTTTATCTATATTTAAAAAAATCGGCTTATCATTTCATTTTTATGAGCAAGAAACCTCCTTGTTCCTTTGTACGAGCATCATAGGTTAATAAAAATGTGCTCTTTCACATGTAGGGAAGTGTGATGATTTGAGTTGAAATTAAGAAATGTTTTGTAACTGCTATGGATTTAGGTTTATTTTTTGTGCACAAATTTGTTTGTTACATATACAAGCCACTTATTGTTTTTCAAAAACAATAATAAGATCAATTACCAAAAAACTATCTTCCGATTGCGATAAGTTCGGGTTAATTTAAATTAGAATTTAATTTGTTTACCCCTCAAGACCGATGTGGTTACTGGTGACCGATAGACAAATTAATTTTTTACCACAGCAACAATTTAAGAAATTAATATGTTTTGATTTTAATCAATACTGAAGTAGTGTACAAACGTTTAAAAAACTTAAAATTCAATTTTTGAAAAGACCGTTCAATTCCCCGACGGGCATAAGCTTTGTTTTTTTCAATCTTTATCGTTTTTTTTATTCCTAAAATCTGCATTGCAACTATAAAAGTAACTATCACAAAATTTGGTGTGAAAGCATTTTTTGCAAAAAAAAATAAATAAATTGATGCTACAAAATAAAAACTGCTGAAATAAAAACATTTAAACGTTAAAAAACGGACGCTTTAAAACTTTTAATTTATATGGTTAAAAAACAAAAAATTAAGCAATGAACTTCTTAAGTAAGAAATTCATTTAAAAATATAGCAACTCTTACATTTTTATTTAACAATTTTCATAACGCAGTTGTTCGAAAACAGAACTTTTTTAAACTTTAAACACGTTGAGTAATTTATTTGTTTTTGATATTAAAAAAGCAGTTAAATTTTGAATTTTCTAAATTTTGAACTGGTTGTTTTTGATATAAAAATAAGTGAACAATATAAAACAGCTTTTTGAAATCAAATGTTTTTATATTATTAAAATCAAATTTTTAAATACACTTTTTACATTTGAAACAAATTTTTTTGCTCAACTTATTATTGAATATTAATCATTGTCATCAAGCAAGAAGTATGTATGCAAAATAAAAAAAAGCGACTCAAGAATTATTTGTAAAAATAGTAACAGAGATTAGAAGTTGATGAAAGTATTTATAATTGAGATTTAATGTAATGCTGTGAGTTTAGAACATTTAAATACCAGACGATCTTACAACGCTTATATTAAACTGCAATATTGTTTGTTGTTTGTTTCAGCGCAAATGTTGTTTTTGAAAACACCGCTTCTCGTTCGCTCAACGAAGTTAAACATTATTTAAATACTAAGAAATGCAAAATAATAAAAAATATTTAGATTTATAAAAATGTAAACAATATTTCACTAAAAAATGAAAAATAATAAAAAATATACAAATATTGTTTTTTAAAACAACGCTTGTATAAAAATGTGCTAAAAAGTTTATCCATATACACATTCGACTATCGCCCAACGCTCTAATCTTCCAAACAAAAAGTTTTGTTCAAAATTTTATTACAAGCGCTATAAATATACAAGCGCAGTTTTAAAAAAATATATTTTTTAAAGTTAACTTTTTAATACAAAACGCAATCAACGTCCGACTACCCAGTTAGTTTTCATTTGACATTTTATTTATTTTTTTATGTATGTTAAGTGAATTCCTGTAATTATTTTAACCAGTTTTTTGAATAGTTAGAATTTTGCAATTTTCAGAATAAACGTAATACAATGCGGCGCAACACATTATTAAATAATTTGTTTTTTTATAAAAAAAAGCTGTAACATTTTTTAGATTTATTTACATGGTAATTATTAGTTTTTTGTCTGATGAATGTTGGCAGATTTCTGTTTAGACGGAATCTTGTAATCCCTTTTTAACCAGCCTCCCGACCAGCTAAAAATTTAAAATTTTAGGCAAAAACGTGCTTTCGAAGGTTTTTCAATTACTTGTTATAAAGTGGAAACGTTTTCCAAACTCATTTTTCATTAATAATTCTTCAATATCACTATGATAATCATGTTTTAATAGATCTACCAGCACTTCTAGCAAACTTATTCCTTTTTTAACATTATTTTTAAATCCTTTATATTATTTTCGATTGTCTTCCAGTCACAAACTTTGAGTCTCAAAATTAACTCACTTCCCGTTATCCGATCGAGCTGAAATTTTGCACATCGACTTGGGCTGCGAGACAATTGAATCTATCAAAATTTCAGTCAAAACGGTCCCCGTCAAAACGGTCCCCGTCAAAACGGTCCCCGTCAAAACTGTCCCCGTCAAAACGGCCCCCGTCAAAACGGCCCCCTCAAAAGGGTCCATATTTTTGAATTTGAATTTAATTTTTGAATTTGGCTCTGGGCTTAAAAATAAAAATCTAGGATCGTATATAAAGGATTTATAATAAAAACTTTGTTTTTATGGGTTAGTTTTTTTATTCAACAAATTTTGTTTGTCTGTAAAATGCAAATTTTTGCAAACCTGTCGCTTAATTAAAAATAACATTGTTTTGTGAGTGATAGACTAAAACAACTAATAAATAAGTCAGAAAAATTCTATGTTTTTTGGACAAATACCAGTTTTTAAAAAATAAGTTAAAACAAAAAAATGTTATTAATAAATTAAATGTTAAACTCTTTGAATTGACCTCTTTAAAATTTTTCGACTATTCCTTTTGGTGCGTAGCCTGTTTCTCCTTTGCGGTTTTTAACTTTCCACCAATTCTTGCTATCATCCAAAACCTGAAAATAAAATGAAAACTTTTGTAAAAGTAAACAATTACATTAAATTAGTCGGAAATGTAAGTGATTATGTGATTGTGTGAAGCATAGTTGATTTCTCATTTCTGAACAAAAAAGTTGTTTACGAGTTTGTTGATTATAAGTATTTATAAATAATTTGAAAGTTATTTTTAAAGAGAAAAAGTATGTGCTGATGTTCTATATAAATAACTTTAATATTGTTATGGTAAAAGTACATTCATATAACAAGTTAACACATGAACTAATAACAAAGTTAGTCGTGTAGTTGATATTTAATTAAGCGATGCCTAAAAGGCAATCCAGCAAAGATGTCTTGATTGTTTCTTTTGAAGAATTTAGTTGAAGTTGTTGTAAACCCATATTTTTGAATTCTATTGTTTTGTTAAAAGGCAGATGGTAAAAGAATCTTAAGAATTAAATGTGAGCGTTTATTTTTTCTGTGTTAATTTAAACTAAAAAAACTAAATTGAGTTTGAACTAAAAAATTTATAGTTAATCATTGTTTTCCATTGTTTTGCATGAATATTGTTTGGGATTTTGTTAATATAAAAAAATATTAAAATATTTTTTTTTAAATACCACGTTTTTGCATGTAAACAGAAAATAATTTTTCTCTGGGCTGTGTGAGGAATGTTTTGATGGAGTCATGCATTAATTGTAAACATTCGTATAACGATCAAACCATAATTTTTTAAAACTTAAAACGTGGGGCGTCTCTTATATTTATATTCAAAATAAGCGTTCTATCCTGTTTGAAAAATAGCAGATGGTTAGTTTGAGTAAAAGGTGCCCCACGTTTAAAGTTTAAAAAAATTACGGCTTGTTCGTTATACGAATGTCCACAACTAATGCATGACAGCATCACTTTTTTTATTTGTATAAAATACATGGTCAAAAATATAGTTATAGACCAAATAAAAACGGTACAAGAAAAATTATGCAAATGACTCAAAGTTATTTTTTTATTGTAGTTTGAGTGATCATCATAGTTGGATTCAATTTTTATTTGTGAGTCATTGTTGTCAATATTATAGATTGTGAAATAAAAAGCGCATTTCATGTTAGGTATTTTTCATTTTAGAAGTTTTATATTTATAATTATTTCGCAAATCCTGCAAAAATATTACAAAAAACTACCAGCAAAAACATAAAGTAGGGCATGGATATTGCCACTAAAAGTGAACTTATACAATTCTTCTTCTTTTCCGGTTTTACGTCCATTTTCCGTGCTTGCACATCATGAATATCATACAAAAATGTTGATTCAAATTGTCATTTTTTAACTTAATAATTTAATTTTAAAGCACAAAAAAATGAAATACTCATACTTTATCAAATTTTTACTTTAATTTTCTAACGAAAAAACCGACAACTTTTAAACTTACTTCTAAAACATCCCCTGCTGAAATACTTATTTCTTTAGGGTTCTTAGCGGGTCTGTTATCTTTAGCTAGAGCCCTTCTACAAACAATACATTTTTATTCAGAATTCAAACTATTGACTTTAACTATTTAGTAATTCAAACAAATTCAAACAGCATTAAAATTAAATGTAAAAAGTTTTTGTAAACAACGCACATTCCTTTTTTCTTCTTGATTGTTGAAGCAAATTCTTCATTAGTCACATTCTTGAAAACAAAAAAAAATATCAAAATAAAATCATTGCTGAAAAAATAAAAATAAAAATAAAATACTCGGCCCGTTGGAACGGAAGAAGAACTTTGATCCGTTTCTATAATTTCATCCATCCATTCCATAGGAGGTGCCCAACCATCTTGAAAAATAGGCATGTAGAGAGGAAGCCTTTGACTCCACTCTGAGCTGTTAGCCAATAATTTGATTACAGTTTAATAAAATGATAATTATAATATTTTTTACAGAACAGGGTTTTATTATTAAAAATAAAAATATACGTGGATTTTTGGTTTTGACAGACTGCAGAACGTAGGTGAATATCTGAGCGCTACTTTTGTGAAACGCCAGGAATTGCTTGTTTGGAATCATAAAGAATTTATCTGTCACCCTATGGTATGTCTAATATCGGGATGTACCAAACATTATTATATCTTGTTGCTAAACTGTCATTCATTTTGCCAACCCGATAAAAGCTGGAAGGCCGAAATGTTTAATTAGATGTGTTTTGCTTTTGCCTAAAAAAGTTTTGTGCGTAAATCACTATTCTCACTGTCCACAACCACAATGTTCATGATAGAGCAAAAATCGAACTATTGACCATGGATTCTGGATATCAAGTTTCAGTTTTATTCAATGACGAAAAATTAGTTAAAATTTACTTTCAAGGTTGGCAAACATTCAAGTAAGCAAGCAAGCAAGATATCAAGACCGACGGTAAAGTTAATATAAGGGATTTAATAACAACCTTATTGTATTCCATGCTGGTCCAAGTTTTTTCCAAAGTTCATTTTCTGGGGTATCAAGACAGTTTTCAAACATAATTTTTACTTCGTCATTGATTAGAGGATTAGAAACACTTTGTGCAAGTTCCATTTTTTCTAATTGTGGACCGGCAGCTGCTTTGACCACAAAAGCAAGTGGTTTGAAGAGAAAATGAACCAGCTCAGGAGCATTCGGATTGGTTATTACTTTTCTAAGTTTTGCCTGTTTTTGGTTATGTTTTGCAATTTAGAAATTTGAATTTAATTGTAAATAAATTCAAATTAAAAAATTACTATTAAAATAAATGCTAGCTTGAATTTCTGTAAAATGTCAACAAAATCCCTTGGAGGAGGAAGCCTACAACGCATAAGCAGCAGACCATCTGAAAAAAGTTTTTTTTCTCTTAGTTTCAGAATAAAGTAAATAAACTTAACAGTTGAAACATTATGAATATGCTTTGTTGTGGCATGCCTTTAATATAAATATTATATTATAATTGCAGCATTATAAAATGTATTCTCTCAATAACAATGACATATAAACAGTATGAAGATAATCAGCTATGTAACTCCGCCTCGCTAATTGCGAGCCAGTCCCAAGCCTGGATAAAGGAGGAGGGACAGTTGAAAGGATCAAACTTTGATCCACGACAGGAAGTACTTATGTGCTTCTTACCTACAGCCAATTCAGTCTTAAAACACTTGGTGTAAAGGACTATAAACTATCATAAAAAAAATCAGCTATGTTTTTAAGATCTCGGCTAACTAATCAAAATAGACAAGGTTCTATTTTATGGCAAAAAATCCATACTTATGTTAAATAATTTTTTCAAATAAAAGAAGAAGAAATTTGAAAACATTTATAATCAATCAAACCAATTTTTAATAAAATTATTTGGTAATTATTCTGAGTTATTTAAATTCTTTTGTATTATTCTGGGTTATTTAAATTTTTTGGTAACTATTTTGAGCTATTTTAAACGTTACCTCCGTTTCCGTTTTGCCGTACAGTTTGTCTTTTCTTTAAGTTTTCAAATGCTTCCGTTCCTTGTTGGACTTGATTTACAAATGCTTCAATATCGGTAAATAAACAATCCAACAGTTTCTGCAAATTAAAATAAAACATAAATAAAACTCAGCACAAACGCTATAATTTGTTAAATTAATCATCATCTGTATTTATATATATATATATATATATATATATATATATATATATATATATATATATATATATATATATATATATATATATATATATATATATATCACAATCGATTATATTTTAAAAAAACTTAGTTTTTTGATTCACTTGTTTTACTATTTAGCAAAAAAAAACAAAAGTTTTAAATTTTCCGTTTGAAATATCTACTAGGAACATTAACAAACATTTTGACAAGTTCAAACATTTTGACAAGTTCAAACATTTTGACAAGTTCAAACATTTTGACAAGTTCAAGCATTTTGACAAGTTCAAACATTTTGACAAGTTCAAACATTTTGACAAGTTCAAACATTTTGACAAGTTCAAACATTTTGACAAGTTCAAACATTTTGACAAGTTCAAACATTTTGACAAGTTCAAACATTTTGACAAGTTAAAACATTTTGACAAGTTAAAACATTTTGACAAGTTAAAACATTTTGACAAGTTCAAACATTTTGACAAGTTCAAACATTTTGACAAGTTCAAACATTTTGACAAGTTCAAACATTTTGACAAGTTCAAACATTTTGACAAGTTAAAACATTTTGACAAGTTAAAACATTTTGACAAGTTAAAACATTTTGACAAGTTAAAACATTTTGACAAGTTAAAACATTTTGACAAGTTCAAACATTTTGACAAGTTCAAACATTTTTGCAAAACTTGTTTTCGAAATTTTGTGCGAGCTAAATATTTTTGCATTTGATATTGGATAGCTAAGAAACGTTTGCTGACAAAATCTAAAATGACCTCAAAAATTTTTGAATATATTTTTCTGTGATTCTATAGTAAATTTTCTCAAAAAACGCAAAGAAAAAAATATGAAATACATAACTCTTAATAGTAAATGGTTGATACACATCTAAACCGACTTTTAATGGTTTAATTTAATTGCCAATATTTTTTAATGTCTTTAAAACAATTTAATAAGAATCATTCAAAAAAAGTTTTGAAAAATTGACAAAACTGGAAAGATCAAGTGACGACCGACTTGAACAGTTTTGTTTCACTGAATTGGGTTTGAAATTTTAAAAATACTTACGCTGTATTTTTTTGCGCCTGAAAAAGAATACCGCTTAAGATATTATCGATCTAAATGACCAGTTTTCTGTTACATTGGATCTCGCCATTGAAAGAGAATTATTACCTACAGCAACAATCATTAATGTTTACAATAGCCACTACCACTAACATGTAACTTTAAAAAGGTAGTGTCTAAATCGAAGGAATGCTACTATCATATGGAATCCTTATGTGACCTTCGCAAAGCTATTGATACCACTTTTAAAAATTTGGTCATGAAAGTTGTCGGACTTCTTGAAGCGCTACAAAAATTTCTAAAAAAACTTGATAAATTTGCCAAGCTTGATTGTCTCCAGCACACTACCAGTTTTGTCACTTGACCCGTTAATGAACTTAACAATCAAATGCATCTGTCAGCTAGATAATGTGGACGAAGAAGTAATTAAAAACTTTGAAAACTATATTATAACGATTTTCGATTGTAGTTTGAGAATAAATTATGAAGATCGGTAAAATGTTCGATCTAATGATTAAAGAGATTTTCTCACATGTCGATTGTCGATTCATTAAATTTTGGCTGACGTTATTTAAATTAACAAGCCAAAAAACATCTTTAAAACGTCTGTTTATACACTCCAATAGCAACTTCCTCTATATCAGGGGTGGGAAAAAGCTGGGTTACCGGAACCCACAGTTTTTTTTTATAAAATTTTAGGGAGTCGTAACCGGGCTGGGCAAAATTGTTTGATAGGCCAGGTCACAAAAATCGGCCCATGCGGTAATCTACTGTCATCGTAGGCAAAAAACAAAGTTTTGCAAAGAAATGATTGGTGAGTTGAGGAACACATTTTCTTGAACAAAGATGACAACCGATGCATTTTTGAAAATTGAAGTTGAGAGCTTCTTAGTTCTCCGCGTCTTTGATGTTGACCAGCAATTACGGTATTCTCAAAATCATGGCCATAGTTATCATATTTTCCAGCAACTTGCTAAACTGTATCCGTAGAAAGTATTTCAGCCGAAACAAATTTATATTAAATCACCACCGGCTGAAATTGTGGAGCTTAGCTGAACTTAAACTGGACAAACTGGCCACAAACCTTTTAATACCGGGTCACTCTAATCCACTTTGTTTATTAAAAATTTCACTCAACTGAAACCGTTGTGCTACAGTATCATCACCTTGTTTTAGACCTGAAAGCCTCCTTTGTCACATACGACGTGCTAGCTGTTAGCCATAATTTTTTAAATTTCTTCACGTTTTTATCCGCTAAGCTATGGTTTTATTAAAAAAATTAAAAGTTTTATAAGTGATCATCCAATGCTAAATTATTCTAAAATGATAAACTTTAAAAAAAATCTGTTTCAAATTAAAAAATTTAAAAAAAGATTAAAACCTAAATAAGCATGTTAATAATTTTGTTAGCTTACGATTTGTCTGTCAGCTGGTTCTTTAATTGCATCGTTATTTTGACTTAAGTTCTTATAACGTATTGATTTTTTTAACATTTCTTTTCCAGATTCGTTTTTGAAACCAAGTTGTGCAATAGCTGTAAAATAAAACTAATTTGAAAAATACAATCTATCTAAATAATGGTAAACAGCAAATCGGCCAAGATATACAATCTAGCAAACAGAGCGCAGCAAATCAATCTAGTTGAGATACATCTAACAAATAGTATGCAATAGTCTAGAAAGATAAATAGATATACACCTAGCAAGCAATGAATAAAAAAATTCAAAAACATACATCAATAATATATAACAAAATTTAAAAACATACATGTCAGCCTATCAGCGTCGGCTACCGGAAATTGTTTTTCTCTCAATACCACCGACCTTGACATTAATCAATCATTACAAAATGTTACCGAATTGGATTAATAGGTTTTTAGAAAAAAAATTACCTCAGAGAAGTTTGATTTTTGCTCATAGCTTCCACGCTAGCAACAAACTCCTGGCCCTGTTTTGTTTTATGAAGAAAAAACAAATAAATTTGTTCAATTTACAGATTTCAATGTTTAAACAATATATAAGTATTTTGTCGTTTTAAAGTCTCCATCGATATCAAACACATATAAACAATTAATTATAGTCAAAAGAAGCCAGCATGAAATATTTTTGTTACGCCAAAGTTATAATACAAAAATAAATACTAAGTACAAAGGTTTTTTTCTGTCGCATACCAAATCTTAATCTAATACATCTCGAAATGGAGCTGGTCACAAAGTAGTTTTTGCAATAATAGCTTATAGAACTTTACACATTTTGCTTTTAAACTGAAATAGCAGTATGTAGAAAGTATTTAAATATTTTCTGTCGCAAACCACGATTAAATCTGTTTTCTTTTTTCTTATTTCGTTAACCGAGTTTTTTTTTACAAAGTAGAAGGCCTCCATGTTAAAAACCCATTGAACCTTCAATTTTGTGGTGCCTGTGGACTTATTACCAATTCGTAATTTATACCAAATTAAAATAATCATCTTACAGATCTTCCAAGACATTGAAACATATGAAGTTCAGGAATATCACTATCTGAAACACTGAAAGCAACAACGTTGTTATAGATTTGGCCACCCTGTGTCTTTTGCAGATACTCCAAATTTTTCAATGATGAAAGTGAAAATCTGAAATTGTATATTAATTAAAATTTGTTGCACGTGTTTTTTCCAAAAAACGTAATGAAGAAGACGGGGTTAGTCGGAAGAACTTTTCTCAAACATTTTTGAAACCCTACTAAAACAACACAGGGAGTCTACTTGACCCTCATAGGGAACCCCCATCACTTTAGAAAAAACCCACTCAAACCTTAAAAGCTTCCACTTTACACTTGTGGGAGCATTTTGGGGGCCAAAAACTACGTCACGGAGCCCACTCAGTGTCCCCTACCCCAGTGGCGTAGCCAGGTTTTAGCACCAGGGGGAGCGGTGAGCACATATAAAAGGCCCACTTACCAAAATAAAGAATTTCAATTAAATACATTGCATTTATTACATACATATTGATTTTCGTATTTTAAAGAGAAATACTGGAACACCCAAAAGGTAGAAAAACAATATTATGTATTGTTTAGTAACAATTATAGTATATTATACAGTTTATATACTTACTCAGTGTAAACTAATTACAACAGTTTTTTTTGTCTGGGCTTCATTCTTGCAAAGTTATCGATTACTTCGTTATAATCCACTTCACTAGCAAACTGTCTTTCGATCGTAATCAAGGCTAAACCTGACAACCTGTCCTCACCAATTGTAGAACGCACGTACGATTTTATGAGTTTCAGTCGGCTGAAGGAACGTTCCGCACCAGCGCTGTTTATTGGCAAGGTCAGAAAAATACTGTACATTGTAAAAAGGCCAGGAAAAATGGAGCACATGTCATTGGCGATCATGAATTTGAGCACATTGTTGATGATCATTTCTTCGACACTAGAATTTTTTTCCTTCTTGATTATACCTAATATTTCCTTGTACATGTCTTTAAATGAAAAAAACTCTTGCACAATTTCATCTCGACTTTCGATGACATCTGAGTACATGTCTGCTAAAGATTCTAATCTTGTCACATTATCGTCATTGCTAAAATGCTTCGGATCTAAACAACTAAATTTGGAAGCAACATTTTGAAAATGTTCAAATCTTTTTGTTGTGCTATTTATAATGCAATCGAGTGATACTATGTAGGTTTCAACTATGAATTTTTTTCGGGCATTAGATATTACATCATCCTCTGAAATTTCCTCGTGGAATCTCTTTCTTTTCCGAATTCTTTGTTGCTTATACTCCGTTGTAATATCACATTGTTCAGCAAGTTCAGCTGCTTCATTCTCAAGACGTTCAAATTCAGATTCAAATTCATCTCTCATGTTTTTCATATCGTTTTTAAATAGTTGAATCAAATGAGAAGCTGTTACCAAATCAATACTGCTTTTCTGTAAATATGTGGATAAACTGAAAGCCTTCTCTAACACTTTTTTCCAGAATATTAGAAGAACTAAGAATTCATACGTATCAATTGTTACAAGAATACCCTTTGCCTCAGCCAACTGTTTAGCAGTGCAGTTTTTTATCTCACCATCCACGATTCTTTGCAGGGCAACTATTAGTGCTGGTAAATTCTGCAAGACTGCATCTAGTGCTGACTTCCTGGATGCCCATCTAGTATCGCAAAGTCTTTTTAGAGTCAGCGCAAAAGATTCTATACATTTGCATGGTTCTTCTTTTAATATTGAAAGACGGGGTAAACTGCTAGAAAAAATGTATAGTTACTTTCTAGAGTTCCAAATAACAACTGAGTTTGAACATTTGAGGTTACTGAGTCAATTAGAATTAAATTTAAATTATGTGCACAACAGTGCGTAAAGAGCGCATTGGGAAAATCTGTTACTGCTTATTTGCTGATAATTAATCAACATACCCGGTTGGGATTTTAACAGATTTTTGACAGCCCTAAATTTAATAAAATATTTATTTTAATTCTTGAGAAGGCCAAAAAGGCCCCACTTTTTGGAAAATGGTCTCAGGGGGAGCGGCCGCTCCCCCTGCTCCCCCCCTAGCTACGCCACTGCCCTACCCCCAAAATGACTTTCCTGACTAGGGCTCTTGTTAAATAAGCTGAAAATAATGATAAAACTAATAAAATTTGACACAGGGATAATTGTCTCAAAGGCCAATTGTCGTTAAGGCTATTTATTGCAAGACCAATTGTCGCATAACGGTAATTTTAGCTATTTACCATCTAGTTATATAGTTTATAGTTCTATAGCCTATTGTACAAGTGGGGATGAATAATTGCAGCATATTGTCATTAACGTGACTTGATTGAATTTATTTAATTAAGAAATCAAAACAACTGAAATTTATAAAAAAAATTAAAAAAACGAAAAACAAAGGTTATCTTTTTTTTAGAAATACCAAAATTATTAAGTTTATATTATTTTCATGCTGGTAATAAATCACCTAGTGGTTGGTTTTCACATTTGCTTCTGAGGTTATGAGTTTGAGTTTGAGTTTGTTTATTCAGTTATCAATGTTTAAACTCATCTCATGCAGCTAAAATTTGTTCATTTTCAACTGAAGTCACCGGTAATGCGGGTGTCTTAGTACGTGGTCAATAACTTTGAGGAGCTCAAAAAACTGTACGTAAGACGACTTAAGTGTGTTCGAATATCGTAAATAGTTATTAAAGTGAGATCTTTCTCTAATGATTTCATAAAAGAATTTTTGCAAGCAGTTGTGAGTGGAACAGTATTGTATCAACACTGCTAGTTGGATATAATTTTACAAGTCTTCTGATTGCATTTTGGGTTTAACACTGACATACAGTTAAATACGTTCCATTTATTTGTAAATCTAACATCTAATTCAGTTATAAAATTTTCTACGCAATAAGGATAGGAAAAGCTGCTCTCCAAATTAAGTGGCTGACTTTTATTGTTTTAAAGGTGTCAACTTCTAAATGTGTTAAGGTTTTAAATATGACAATATCTCTTGTCCTCACTAACGTAATTGAAAACTCTTGTAGATAAAGAACCAAAATACAAAAACTTTTTCTCTTTCTTACTTTTCCATTTCTTCGCCATTTGCATCATCTAGCACAATGATGTCCCCCGGAGTTATTTTAAGAATCACTTTCATTGTCCAAACTCCGCCAAGAGTATTCATTTCTTGTAATTTTCGTATTCCATCCTGAAGCAGAAATAAAATTTATATAACTTGGTTACTGATTCTTTAACAATTGTTTGCGGTGGTGCACTACGTTTGCTAGGTTTGCTTTGTATTATGAAAAAATATACCATAAGTGAATGAATTGAAGCAGAATAAAATTTAAGACCAAAAACTAATTTTTTTTATCAAACATTCCTATAAAAATACTGAAAAATCAATTTTACTTTTGCACTCATCACTTCCCCTTTAGGAATGACGAACGTTGCAAGATGTTCGCAAACAAATGCATTTGATAACTGCCCATCATTTCTTGTAGCTGAAATTATTAAAATAAATATCCAATGAGAAGAATTTTATTTATATGAGGACTGCATTGTGATAACTAGGGATATCACAGGTACCTGACCCGAACCCGATGTTCAGTATACTACCCAGTCTTTTTTGATACCCGAACCTGAGCCCGAAAATGTGACAAATAAAAACCCGAACCCGAAATTTTAAAAAATTAAAACCCAAACTATTAAAAATTTGAAACCCGAACCCAAACCCGAACTTTTACAAAATCACAACCCGAACCCGAAATTTTCAAAAATTAAAACCCGAACTTCAACATGAATGTTTGAGTCAATTGCAATGCAGACACAAAGTTTTTAAAAGTTGATAATTTTATTAGCATTAAATGACATTAGGAACCGATTTCAGGCAAGTTGTATTTCATAAACAACAATTTTTCTGCAGTGTTGCCTGATGTATCAATTTATTATATGGAGCCATTAAAACGCGAACTATATAAATGTTTGTGAAATCATTTTTGCGTAACATAGCTGTGTCTCAACAATCTATAATTTGAATGTATTTTGATATATCCATTTATTATACAAAATAATTAAAACGTGAACTATAAAAATCTTGTAAAATCACATTTGTTTATCATCTTTCGCACATAGGCCACTTTAATGGTACCAGTATGAGCTAAATCACTAAGTCACCAGATTAGCCGGTGGAGCTGATTTGCAAAAGTGCTAATCCGTGAATTTAAATTTTGTAATTCCTAACATAATAACTTATCTAGACGATTACTTTTATATAACAATTTTTTTTGTATTTAATTTTGTTTTCTTATAGTCCAAATCGACTTAGTCGGAAAAAGACTTTAAATTAAAAAAATTATATAACAAGAACTCCCTGTTATCAGAACAGCATTTTCCAAATTTAAACTCAAACCAAGACTAAACAACATAAATATGTACTATAGTTCATATGTTGTTTATTATTGTAATCACAGAACTTCCCAATTAATTCGCTAAATCCACTAAACCAATTCTAAATAATATATAGCCCAAAATTCACTCCCAAAAAAAATATGTAAATCATACTAAACAAACTCAACCCGAACCCAAAAGCTTGTAATTTTGAAACCCGAACCCGAAATTCTGAAAGTCGAAAACCCGAACCCGAAAAAGTCAAATGACATCTCTAGTGATGACATGTTTTCCTATATTATTATTGTTATCTATAAAAAATAAATAAATAAATTTTACATATTAAAAAATACACTTTTTTAAAAAACATATTTCATACGCCCTAACAAAAATAAAATACCATCCCTATGAGCCTGGCTGAATTTGTGAATAACTTGGTCACATTATGGTAACATACTTTATAACAGTTTCTAATTCATGTCTAACAAAAAACGTTGGGCGCATTATTTTTATAAATGTTTGTTTTACTAAAGTTTTGATGTTGTAGCCTATATGCGCCCAACGTTTTTCATTGTATATGAATTAGAAACTGCTATGAAGTATGTTATCATAATGTGACCAAAGATTTTTAACAAATTTACCAACTCTATCAGAATATATTAATTCAAATTTTGATGGATTCCGTTTTAGATTCATAGAACTCAACCAATTTTCAAAAGTTGCCTAAGAAGAAGAAATAAAAGACATGCTGTGTTTAAACAAGATTAATCAAAACTAACATAAAGATGTGAATCATCCGCATATGACTGTAAGCTAAGATAATGAAAAGAAATATTTTTTGAAAGCTCTTAAACATAAAAAATAAACAGCAAAAAACCAAATATAGAGACTTGCGGCACACCATAGTAGAGTAATGCCCAGGCCAATTTTTCACGACCCCGCTCGTTTCAAAAGCAAAAATCCCAGGCCTGACTTGTACAAGCTCAAAATTTCTATATACTCGGCAAAAAATTTTGGCCCGGTCTGGCTTGAACTCAGGTCCGGCTCGGCTTGAACTCAGGTCCGGCTCGGCCCATCAGAAACCCCTAAAATCACGACCTGGCCCGGCTGCAGGGCTCTAATCCATAGAGCCCTCCACTGTTTTTAAGACCCGGTCCGGTCCATTTTATAGTGAGAAAATTCCAGACCTGGCTTGTTATTTAATCACAAAAGTTCAAGCCTGGTCTGGTCCTTGATGAACTGGACTCAGCCAGTTTTAATGGGCACAAACCTTCAAAGCTCAGGAAACTAATTTTTCAAAAAATAATGATATACGTATCTTATTATTTTTTTTAAGAAAAACCTAAATACAGAATTTAATGTTTTCTTTTTCCAGTTATTGAGTTTTTAAACAAATAATCTTTTTTCACCCTACATTTGTAATCCCGGAAGTTATAACATAAAAAATTGGCAAAACATGTGTAACTTTATCTTCTAATTAGTATCCAAGTACTTATTTTTATATCTGTAGTATTTTCAGTTTCTGAGCGGCAGTTATTCTAAAAAAAACATATCACTCTATTTTCTATTTTACGTTTGAGGTTACAAAAAACCAAGTTTTCAAAAAAATTTGCCTAATCACGTATTTTTTTATTTTAAAATATAGATACTGGATTTCAACACTAAGGCATATTAAGTTTATATTTTTTTAGAAAAAATTTTTTTCCACCCCACATTTGAGGTTTCGGAAAGCAAAATTATCAAAAATAGTGAAAAGTGTATATCTTTATTTCTCGAGTAAATACTAAATACCAATTTTTACATCTGTAGCAATTACCATTTTTGAGCTACAGTTAGTCTAAAATACAATTAACCCTATTTTCCACTACACATCTGAAGCCCTAGAAATCAATATTTTTAAAAGTTATTGAAACACGTGTTTTTTTGTAATTTGTAAAAATAATCCTGGTACTTAATTGCAAAATTTTCAAATTTTTAGTTTTTAGAGTTTTTAATCAAATATTCCTTTTTCCACCCCACATTTGAGTTCCTGGAAACCAAATTATCAAAAATGTTGGTAAAACACGTCTATCTTTCAAGTAGGTAAACACTAAATAAATAATTTTTACATCTCGAGCACTTAGTTTTTGAGTAGCAGTTATTCTAAAAAAACAACAAATAACCATATTTTCCACCCCACATTTGAGGTCACGGAAACCAAAATTCCAAAAATGGTGAAACGCGTATTTTTTTTATTTTTAAGAAGAATCGAGATAACAAATTTCTAAACTTTCTCATATTTGGTTTTTGAGATATGCGCTTTCTTAGAAAAAAGTTTATCTTCCTGCTTGATCTCCTCAGGAGCTAAATTTTCAAAAACCTTTTTTTAGTGGCTGCTTACGCTCTAAAGGTAATATAAGTTCCAGATTTTACGTGCCTATGATGAGGTGTTTTAGCTCTGCGCTGTTTGTCAGTCAGTCAGTCTTCTTTATATATTTAGATTGATTCAATCTAAATATTGCACGTTTTAGAAATTTCTTGATTTTAGTAGCTCTTTTGATTCTTTCAGATAACTTGGTCAACTTGTCTAACTACAGATTTTATTCTTTCTCTCTACAAATTTCTTCATTATAAACTCTTGTTTTATTAGCTTTATTAAATTCTCTATCTCTCTTCTATAATGGAAAAAAGATATACTCAAAAAATAATAGTGTCCGACCGAAAGTTCGGTTTCGGTTTCGGCCGAATTTCGGCCAAAAATCAAGTTTCGGTGGCAGTGTCGGTTTCGGCCAAATTTTGGCCGAAGCTTTTGCCGAAACCGAAACCGAAAATGTGAAGTGTTTAATTTGTTAAATTACGTTGTAGCAAACAGCGCATCCCTAGCTAAATAATAATAATTTTCATTGTGTTTGGGCGCGCCTCTCTCTCATTGGCTGAGTCCGTGGAGCGCGCGCACATTTCGATTGTCATACCTTTGATATCGTTACTAAACCGGAAATTGCAAGTTCGCTGTGAAAGTGACAACGAAATGATGACCAGCATGAAAAATTCACTGTACGAGTCCATGAACATCAGATTTTTGTCATTGAAAACACTCCCTTCGTTGATGGTAGCTACAATATTGAACCCAAGGTTCAAGTCTAAATACCTCAATTCCAATGAAGTGGACATTGCTGTTACAAAGCTAATATCTTTCTTTATTGAGTCTGAAGTCAGCATGCAATCATCCCGCAGCACTGATAACGCTGTTTCTTCGGCTTCAACTACATGCGTCTCACAAGCTCACCACATACAGCAAGAATAAGAGAGTCTTTGGGATGTGCACGATAATACGTCTAGTCAAACAGAGACCACGGAATCTGAAGACATAAAACACTTTCTGAAAGAAAAGATTAAGTCTTACCTGTCTGAGCCATTATTACAACGCAATGCTGACATATACAGTTATTGGTACATCAATCCATATCCTATGTTGAGAAGTACAGTTTTAAAATACCTTTCAGCTCCACCTACCAGTGTCCCGAGTGAGCAGCTGTTCAGTGCTGCTGGCCAAATATACTCTAATCGTCGCAATAATTTACGAAGCGAAAACGTAGACAAACTGCTTTTCTTGGCGTACAATATAAAACTTTTTAATTATGAATATTAATAATACGAAAAACCAAAAAAGTAACCCTAAATATAAGATATTTAAAAAATTTTGTATTTGATTTTATAACTGGAAGTTATGAGAACTTAATTTGAAAAAATATTATTATTTTTTTTGTATATTATATTAAATAAATGATTACAACAAAATTAATATACTGTGTCTCAATTTCATGTCCTAATTAATGCAGAATAATGGGTAGAATGCACCAAATTTCAGTATTTTAAGGAATTTTATACTTGACCACGCGAGTTTCGGTTTCGGTTTCGGCCGGAAAACCAGTTTCGGTCGTCCTCTAAAAAATAAATACATATAAACAGATACATATCCACGTATTTATATACACGTCAATCAGAATACATGACAAATACATAAATATTAATATGAAAAAAAATCATCTGTCGTTCCAGTATCTCTTGGGTGGACAGCAACTGGCGCATGTTTTTCTTACAAGGAATCTCTGAGTAAACATTGATATAAGGCTTACATTTATCCATCACATCAAGACTGTGATACAGAAAGCATCCACAAGAGCCTGTTTACTCAATTTCTTTTTACAAACTTTTATTTAAGTTACAATCTCTGTTTGTTTGTTTTTGTGTGTGTGTGTGGCTTTCTCTGTACGCAAATCTTGCAGGTAAAATTTAACCAGTTTTTTGACTAGCTAAAAAGCTGAAACTTTCAGAATAAATTTATATTGGATGACAATACATGATTCAATTAAAAAAAACTGAATTTGAACATTTTTCGTATTTCTAAATCGCGTGTATTTGAAATTAAAGTTTGTGTTAAAGAACTCGTTTTTTCTAAGAATGAAATTGTTCTCACGAGAGCATTCTGCGTTTATGTTCGTCCACTACTTGAATATTGCTCACAGGTATGGAACCTCCACCATAAATACTTGGTTGAATATATTGAATCTGTGTAGTGGCTTACTAAATTTATACCATCAGTTCAAAAATAGGATTATTTAATTAG
Source organism: Erpobdella octoculata (assembly GCA_963978895.1). NCBI lineage: Eukaryota > Metazoa > Annelida > Clitellata > Hirudinida > Erpobdellidae > Erpobdella > Erpobdella octoculata. The sequence goes on along the minus strand of OZ022240.1, from coordinate 15,475,780 downwards.
ACTAAAAACTTCTTCGGCTGCCAGCACTTGAACGCCGCCGTTCAATTGTAGATCTCTGTCTTATGTATAGAATTCTACATGGGTTTATAAAAACAGACTTTTCGAATTTACTAAGTTCTCCCATTGCCATATAACACGTGGAGATACCTTAAGGCTGAGATCAGACGAGTATAAAATCGATGCAACGAAATTCTGCTTTATTAATCGCGTTGTAAGAGTCTGGAATTAGCTGTCCGAGGAAATGGCATCAGCAGGAACTTTTTCATGTTTTAAATGCTTAGTTGCAAGTACTGACTCGACTCAATTTTTGGTTGTCAATGACTGAGTCGCAATATCTGGTGACTTATACTGATGTTTTGTTTTCAATTTCTCGTTTTTTTCTCGCTCGTCTTAGCTTTTTTTTGTTTAATGATTGTTTTTGGTCATATTAGAAGCCCTTTTGAAGTGTCTTTTGACCATTGTTGAATAAAATGAATAAATATGCATACATACACACATAAATAAATACACATACATGAATATGCATAATACACTAATTAACCATAAACATAATAAAATAAACTAAATACACAAATATACGTAAGATGTGACATCTACATCCATGGACTTTTTGATATATATATATATATATATATATATATATATATATATATATATATATATATATATATATATATATATATATATATATATATATATATATATATATATATATATATACATAAATCCATGTTTGCATCTTACTTTAAGAAACATTAAATATTTCCAGCCACGGATCATATTCAAATATGTGTTTCTGCTTTCCTTTATTTATCCAGGTTTGAAACCGGTTTGCGGTACTAAAGCAGTGTTTTCAGAACTTCAACAAAAATGTAAATCAAACCTGGGTTTATAGAATTATATAGGCCACGTTGCATGACTATTTCAGGTTTCGGTGATAAACTCAGTAGTTGTTTTCCGTAGTTCAAAGCACAAAAGTAAGTACACAACTGTAAATGCTTCGATTCGCTTCAAAGCAAAATTTTATTCGGCCCCTCGGGTTTCTTCTTCACACAAAAAGTGGAAGTTCATACAAAGTTCTATGAGTTGTAAAAATACAAGGAAATATTTATGTTTTCATAAGCTAAATGAATATTCTAGAATGTACAATACTTTTAGCTGTTAATAAGTCCTGTAAACTGGCAACTGACAGTCAGTCATGCAAGACGATTCTAGACTAAATATTTTCTAAATTGTATGCCTCTTTTGTCAGCTTGAATTGTTTGGGCTTAAATGCACGCTATTCACATTTCTTTTGAATTTCGTGCTAAGTTCACAATAATTCTGTCACTTCCTTAAACGAAACTTTATCAGCATAAAGCTTTTCTTCTACAAAGAATGCAAGTTTTCAAGATGAGGTTGCTGTTATACTTTAGTGATGTAGTATCTATATCAGTATTAAATTGAAACATTCTGTGTGATTTGTGCAATATACTATATTTTAAGTGTAAAAAAGTTAAGTAACTTATGCTCTTAAAACAAAAATATTAACTACACAAAGAGTTCCAAGTCCCAAACTGCCAATGTAACCGGCTGCCCATTCGATGGTACGGCAAACATGTCAGGGCCAGTAAACCAATACAGAATACTGTATTTTTTATCTCAGGATCACACAGGCACCAATATAAACACCGAGTTAGCACAGAGGTAGACATGGGTCCATTTTTTGCAACCCAACCCACCACTTTCTGACTTTCTCAACCCAAACCGACCCGCTGAAACGTTAAATTTTCTGAACCAACCCAACCTATAGTTAATTTTTTTGTTAATTACAAAAAATTGTTTCAGTCGTTTTTAACCAAACCCACGAATGTGTCAAAAAAATTGGACCCAACCAAACCCGACTCAACCCATGGGTCAATCCAATCCATGTCCACCTCTGAGTTAGCAATTGGTCAGCAGCATTTGCGCATTTGTAGAAAGTCTGTCCAACAAATTGGTGGAGCAAAGATAGCTCTTAATAGTGTTTTCGCGACATCAAAGATTGATTGGGGGTCCTAACGGTCTGGAACCCTCTTTTCGTTGCAGAAAAAACGTCATTCAGCTCTTTACAGTAGTCATAAACATTTCCGGAAAGTGGAAATTTTAAAAAATTATTTTAATTATATTAATTTTAATTTAGTTTTACATATATAAATATGTATTAAATTATATTTTAAATATATAATCGTTTTCAGTTACATATTAACTCGTTTACAGAGCCATTTTTTCTCAATACTGTTCTCCATAAATGTCAGCATCGCTGTGTTTGAACGATCTAACATTATGTATGTATGTATGTATGTATGTATGTATGTATGTATGTATGTATGTATGTATGTATGTATGTATGTATGTATGTATGTATGTATGTATGTATGTATGTATGTATGTATGTATGTATGTATGTATGTATGTATGTATGTATGTATGTATGTATGTATGTATGTATGTATGTATGTATGTATGTATGTATGTATGTATGTATGTATGTATGTATGTATGTATGTATGTATGTATGTATGTATGTATGTATGTATGTATGTATGTATGTATGTATGTATGTATGTATGTATGTATGTATGTATGTATGTATGTATGTATGTATGTATGTATGTATGAATGTATGTATGTATGTATGAATGTATGTATGTATGTATGTAATACACATATTTACTAAGTATTTGTGTGTGGTGTACGTGTGTTTGTGTATGTGTGTGTACAAAGCATAGTCTTTGGTACAAAGCAACCAGGTTTTGGTTTCGGAAAGGGTTTAAAACAAAACGACAAAAATAGTCAATTGCATTCATAAAGGTACAGTTGTTTTGTTTTTCATTTTTTACTCCAAGGAAGCATTTCAATAAATTAATTGGAAAGAATAAATTGTATTAAAACAAAAATAATTTTAAAAACTTTGTTTTTTAAATCCATTTAGCAAAGTTTAATATTATTTATTTTAAACTAGCAGTGCCCGTAGCGGCTTCGCTCGCATGAAATTAAAGAATTTGAACCGTGCATCCATAGGTGTCGGCTCGGCCCGTCGACAACTTGGCCCAGCCCGTTTCAAAACCAAAATTCCTGGCCCGGCACGGCCCGTCTAATTTGGGCCCGGCCCGTTTTTACAGGCCTAGAAATTCTATATACTTGAGGAAAAACTTCGGCCCGTCCCACCTTGACTTCAGGTTTGGCCCGGCCCGTCTGAAGACCCTATATATAACTAAAATGTCTATATGCTTAGTGAAAAACCTCGGCCCGTACCACCTTGATTTAAGGTTTAGCCCATATATATAGAATAGATATATCGGCCCGCCTGTTGTTTAGGAAGGCTTTTAGCGAGGCAGCCTAGTAGACCTGAGATCCGAAACGAAGAACTGAGAGTTACAACCGTAGCATTCACAGTTTGTGAGTAGCAGCTACTTTAAAAACCTAGTAATCCTATTTTCCACCCCACATTTAAGGTCCTGGAAACCAAATTTGTAAAAAATGGTGAAACACGTATATCTGTATTTTTAGAATAGAAACTAAATACTAATTTTTAAATCTGTGGTATTTACAGTTGTTGAGTAGCAGTTACTTTAAAAACCAAATAACCCTATTTTCCACCCCACATTTGAAGTCCTGGAAACCAAATTTTCAAAAAATTGTGAAACCCGTATATCATTAATTTTAGAGTAGAAACTAAATACTAATTTTTACTTTTGTAGATTTTAACAGTTTTTGAGTAGAAGGTACTTTAAAAACCAAGTAATCCTATTTTCCACCCCACATTTAAGGTCCTGGAAACCAAATTTGTAAAAAATGGTGAAACACGTATATCTGTATTTTTAGAATAGAAACTAAATAATAATTTTTACATCTGTGGTATTTACAGTTGTTGAGTAGCAGTTACTTTAAAAACCAAATAACCCTATTTTCCACCCCACATTTGAAGTCCTGGAAACCAAATTTTCAAAAAATGCTAAAACACGTATTTCATTATTTTTGGAGTAGAAACTAAATACTAATTTTTACTCCTGTAGCATTAACAGTTTTTGAGTAGATGCTACTTTAAAAACCAAATAACCCAATTTTTCAACCCACATTTGAGGTCCGGGAAACCGAATTTTCAAAAAATGGTGAAACACGTATCTTTTTATTTTTCAAAAAGAATCTATATACCAAATTTCAAAATCTCCTCATTTTTGGTTTTCGAGATATACATTGCTTTAGAAAAAAGTTTGTTTTCCAGTTTTGTCCCCTCAGGAGCAAAATTTTCAAAAATCCTTTCTTAGCGGATGTTTACGCTATAAAAGTAATATAAGTTCCAAATTTCACGTTCCTAGGATGAGGCGTTTGAGCTCGGCGTTGATTATCAGTCAGTCATCTGTCAGTCAGTCAGTCAGTCAGTCAGGACATGTTCTTTTATATATATAGATTTTAGTCTTGTTTTTTAACAACTGAATAACGTCAATCACGTGATAATTTTCTTTTGAGATCGTTTTCAGATTCTCCATAATTACTAAAAAGTTCTATAGGCATCGCGTTCAAGATTTTCAAAAGTGACATTATTCCCATGTTTACACACTTTTACTTAACTTGACTTCTCTGTCTTTGGTCAAAATTTTGAACTGATATTCTCCCCAACTTTTTGACAAGTTAAAGCTTTGAAACTTTAAGCACAGATTTAAGCCACTCACCAAAGCAATATTCAATAGTTTCCGAAACGATTTAATCATTGTTTCAAATAATTTAAATGTTTATTTTGTAACGCATTTAAAATTGTTTCCTAAATGGCGCTAGCGTCATTTAAATGAACTTTTAGGTTATCATGATCTTGATCAAATCATTTGTGTTTTACATACATACATCCAGTGGTGTAGCGAAGAGGGGACAGAGAGGGACATCTGCCCTCGGGTGACAAGCTTTGGGGCGCCAAAAAGCAAAAGAAAAGACAAAAATTTCTCCAAAGTTTAGTCATTTTTGAACATGTAAAACTAACAAATTGTATGTTTGCACTATTTCACACAAGTGATTTCCAAATTTTTTTGGGGAGGGGGCCTCCGAGCCCCAGATATGGCTCGGGCGCCTTTGGTCTCTTCGGTTTGGTAGTCTACTTGAAAAGACATTGGAAGATGGGGGCGAATTTTTTATACCCCGGGCGCCAGATACCCTTGCTACGCCACTGCATGCATCAAATCATTTGATCAAGGTTTCCACAGCTCTTAAGCTAAATGTGTGTTTTTAATACTTCGACAACCTATTTGTTACAGACTTGAAAGAATCCCAAAGTTATAATGACTTAATTTATATCAGATTACTTCTCACATTAATTTTCAGAAAATGAAGTACAGACTAGCGTAGTTTCGACCATGCAGGCAATTTGGACCGGCCCATTTATGAGGCAAGAAATGCAGAGCCCAGCTTGTGTTGATTTGGGCTCAACCCGTGCTGTTTTGGGCCTAGGCCCGGTCCGTGCTAATTTTAGCCATCAGTCGTTGGCGATGGTCGGTAGCGCATAAGAGCGCATGTTTGCAAGCGATGAGATGTTGCCGACGTTAGACCTGAGTTTGGTTTCGTCAAACTTCCAGAGCATTAATTCACATAATCTCCACTGGCATAAACAAATACATTGTTGAAGCTGACATCCAATTTATAAAAATCCACTCAAGTAGAGCCTTGCATTAAGTAACCTCTACAAAATTAACCTTATTAACTTTATCAGTAACTTGTTTTTCCAAGTTTTTTTCTTAAAAACAAGCACTAAACATTCATATATCTGATTTGACTGGAGTATATACCATGAATTTCAAAAAATTAAATGTTATTAAGTCAAATCAATACTGAAGAAAAATTTATGTATATCATGAAATCATAATTAATACTGATGAACTCCAATAATGCATTCTTCAACTAACAAACATACAAAAAAAAGAAAACATAAATTTTAACTAAACAACCAGCCAAGCTGAGGCATACATTTAGTATGAAAAGTTATAACATGATTATAAGATTTATCAAGCAACAAAACTTGCAAAAACAATTCAGGTGAAAACAGAAATGTTTAAAAGTGAACATTTAAAATTCATCATGTCGAGTTAATGCTTCACCGAAATCAGTTGCTTGACTTCCAACAAATATGTCGTATTTGTCAAGAATTTCTTCCTTTGTCAGCATTCCATCCTGCATTTCATAAAACAAGTTTAAATATTAACAGTTAAAGCAATAATTTTAAATGTGAAAGATAACATTTTTATATTGAATATAATATGTAAAAAAATATTTTTTAAAACCACAATTGTATCAAAAGAGTGTCAAAAAGAAAAAAATAATTAGAACTATGAGCATTCGTTGCTTTTACTTAAAAATTTTATTCAGCCCATATCCCATTTGGTTGAAACCTTTAATATAAGATTTGATCTCCACTTACAAAACAACTACACACACACACACCCACATGAGTGTTGTAAAAAGAAAACATACAGTGAACTTTGATTTATATAACTGCAGTAAACTTCTGCTAATACAGCGTCCGTTAACCCTGATTTCTGTTTACTCTGCCCTAAACTCATTGCATGAACAAACTTACTTTTAAATTCCCAAGGGCGATTACAACTTTTTCTTCAGGGGGAAGGGTTTAGCCATAACATTAAAACTTTGAGGCAGCCACATATAAAAGATTGAATTTTGGTGGCATACAACACATTTAAAAAAAAAATATTAATTAACTAACTCATGAGATGCGATTGTTATTATGCTAAAAAACAATTGATTCTGTCATCAAATAAAATAGACTGACAGAATTTTTTTTTCTCTGGCTTCATCAATCAAACAAAATAAATCAAACAAATAAAATAATACTCACAATATTTTATCATTTATTAATTTAGTACTTTAATTTCATTCAGCTGACAAATATGGCGCTACTACAGTCTATTACTTTTAATTTCAAATGTAAACAAGGCTCTACTTTTTGTTAGATGCTAAAAATTGAGGCACTATTAAACATTTACTTTCAATGCATTCTAAATTATAACAATATTTTTCTTTGTAATAGCATCAAAAATGGTGCTATTACTTTACCTTTAAATTTATAACTTCAATATTTCATTATTGAGCCAAAGCTGAGGGGTTTAAGCCCCCTAAAGCCCCTTGGATCTGCCCCTGATTCCATTTTAATCCATATCTTTAATCTGGACCTGCTTAATCCAAATATTTGCTGCATATGCTTTGATTTTTCCCCCTCAAATGCATATCTTTCCAATGGCAGATATCTTGAAATGGCAGATACCGATTGTGAAATGGCCGATACCGATTATAGAAAAAAGGGCCGATATTGATAATAAGCCGATAATCGGTGCACCTCTACTATCAACAGACGACCCAGGTCAAGAAAAGCTTATTGTATTGCATTTAAAGGCAACTAGAAATTTATAACTTTAAAATGACTTTAACAAAAGTATAAAACACCAACCCTGTCTGCATCAGATTCATATATAAGATGTTTGGCCTCTGAAGTTGATTGGTCATAATCAGATGGAAGGATCCATTCTCTGATCTCGTGAATATCCATGAAACCATCATGATTCTTGTCCCTGTGTTTCTGAAACTGATCTCGTTCATTCTTCACCCAACTCGGTTCTTCTTCACTGTTATCAGGATTGGGCCACAAATCAGCTGAAATAATTTATATAATCATTTACTCAAAATGCAAACAAATTTTAATTGAAACCATATTTAGTCCTCTTAGTAGAAATAAATTGAAAAAAAAAATAAAATGTAATTTTCTTGAATATGACTAATGAAGAAAAAATAAAATTTAAAAAAACATACAATTAAATTCACTGTTAAACCATCGTAACCAACCTAAATACTCTTCTAAAGTCACTTTCCCATCTCCATTCTTATCTATTTCCTCTAATGTTTCCTGTAATTATAAAAAATTCAAAAACTTAATTATAAACTAAAAAAATTTTGAGTACGAAAACATTTAAAAGAAAACATTTTTTATATATTTCTAAGGAAAATATTCACATACAAGAAAGAATTTTGTTAATTTATTTTTCATTTTATTTTAAATGTTTTATCTTTTATTTGCATAATACATAAAAATGAATGTATGTATCAGCATCAAATTTAAACACCTAAGCTGATTTTATCAAAATTTAGTACACTTGAGAAACACAGTCCATGGCCAAAAAAACAAAAAAAACCAGGCAATGCCTGGTATCCCAGATAATAAAGTCATAAGTATAGAGTGTTAAGTTTCTTCTATAATTGGAACAATGAGAATAACACTAGTTTGGCCAACACTGTTTTTCTGGATGAATATATTATTAATATTATATATTACACTAAATGAACTTATCATTTAAATTTTCATAAAACATTTTGAAATCACCAAGTTAGGATTTCAATAACAGACTGCTACACAACGGGTACTTACCAATATACTGAGCTGAGCAAACAAGCCAAATATCTATGCCACATTTTTTTATAAAAACCAAGTTGAGTTAATAAAAATTAAACGAAAAGTCTAATTTTTTCAGAAATTTCAAAGGTTTATAGGTTTTGACATATAAAGTATCTACCAAATTTATATGTTGAATCGAAGCAAAAAAATCAGGAATTAATGATTTCTGAATGATTGAATGAAATCTATCAAGTTCCGTGACATTTTTCATGGTGAGGTTTTACTAAATGTTTTTTGGCCATAAAAAACCAACCAAAAGTCGGAATTTGTTGCAAATTTGATAGATTTGAATGCACCACAATATGAATTAATGGGAAAAATTTCAGTTCAATAGGATAAAAAGAAATGGCGTAAAAACTTGTTAATATTTCTTACTACTACCACAACACATATACACATATTTAGTTAAAAGATTGAAAAAAAAATTATCAGCCAGTACAGACCAGAGATGTAATATGAGACATGTGTGGAACTTCTTCTGGGTGAAGGAACCCCATAAATTCCTTTTTAGAAAGATTTCCATCCTTATCAACATCTGCCATTTCCCATCGTCTTTTATCCTTTCTAATCATGTCCTTGTAATTATATCCAACACTTTCTGCAGGTGGCAAGTTGTCTTCTGTGTTAAAAATAAAAACAAACCATATATCAGCTAGTGTTTAACCAAGATTTATGAAAATTATCATATTTTCAGTGTGTATTTTCGAAAAGTACAAAATATTATGTAACTTAAAAGGGTAATCATTTACTTTAACGGGTTTGGACTGCAGTAGTCGCATTACTAACCTACAGTAGTCCCGTTACAAGCTGACAGTAGTCCCGTTTTGAACCTACAGTAGTCAAGTTACTTACCTACAGTACTCACATTTTGAACCTACAGTAGTCCTGTTACCAACGTTTCCCTAAACCCCTCAACCCATCAAAGTAAATGATTGCTCCTTAAATTTGGTTTAATACATCAAATATTATTATTAACAAAACTGAGAAGATCTATAAATAGCAATTTCCAATGACGAACCAACCATCAATGTGATCCCCAAACATCCTGCCTTTGTATTCCTTCCAAGAAAGATAATCAAGAACAGGTTTGGAACCCTGAAAGTCAGCCCACTGTCTTTCCACATCTGTCCATATATATCTATCCTGCACATGCTGGATCCACTCAATTAACTCTTCCTCACTTACGAGACCATCTTGGTCTTTATCTATTTTCTGAATGATCAAACTAAATGTGGGAGAGTAAATTTATAAATTGGACCATTATACATTTTATAACTGTATATGTATAATCACTATAATCATAAAAGATAACTCACAGAAGTCTTTCCTTGCTTTCCTCTGGTGTTAACTGGTCAAAAGTTTTTGCTTCATCTTTTCCTAAAAATGACTCGTGGTCAAACTCTGCATTGTGATGCTTTTCGCCATGTTCATCCTCAGTAAAATGTGTCTTAAACAATGCCAAATAACAAAAAACTCACTGTTTTTCTTAGACACTGTAAATATCTGGTAAATAATATAATAATTAACAATACCTTTTCCGGGCCTCGGGATTTGTGGTCGATAGTGGCCGAAACAGATAAATGATAAAGACACGCTAAGGCAAAAATAAAGACAAAACTTGAAGACCCGGTCAATGGCATCGTCTGAAATAAATTACATGACTTGTACTTGTTACAGATAAACTAACATCGCCAAAAGAATATAATCAATTTACGACTTGAAAAAAACTTAGTTTTAAAATGCCAAATTCAATCTCACGACGATTAACAACAAAATAACTCAATAGTACAAATAAATTTTAAATAGTTACATTTTTCTCTAAAGAAAAAAAAGAATTTATAAATAAGCAACATACAACATCACAACACAACTGCACTCGCGAGCCTAAAAGAGTTCTTGAATGCCACGGCATTCACTATCCAATCATATAAGAGAGCCACGTGGAACCGCATCACAAAGTTCGTTCTCTCCATAGACTTATTATTATATATTATAGATATATATTATAACTCTAGGTTTCTCTCAATGGTCTCAACTCCCTATTGAGCTCAATGTGGATGAAGTGAAAAGAGAGCTACTTTATGAAATAAAGGTGTAATGGTCAGGGACCTGGCCCCTTCCTCTGAAATTCTCTTCCACCTTCTCTCACTATATACGTCTGCATCATTATTTCTTTCCGCTACAATGACGTAGCGAGGGGGCAGTGAGCAGCCGCCCCGGACGCCTGTGGCTAGGGAGCTCAGTGGTGGTAAAAGTGTATGAGGTTTTCGAAAAATGTTAGGAAAAAGAATTACGATTACTCCACCCCCGGTCATCAGCTATTTCTGGAGGAAAGGTTGACAGAAATAAATTTTCTATGGGCGCATTTCTTAGACTTTTACCTGCAGGCACCAAAAACCCTAGCTATTTAGCTACGCCACTGTTTCGCCCAGGACAGTCGAGAAGGGGGCTGCTGTGGATTTCGCACGGACTTCCCGCTGGACTGAAGGCCCACCACCTTCGGAAAAAACGCTCTCAGCGTCATTCTTAAATTTAGTCAATAGTTAGCTACATTTCCACACCAATATATGAAATCCATCAATCAGTAAAATTTCTTTGTGATCTACAAGTCGATTTGACATTTTTTAAGGAAACCAGATGTTTAGACAATTAATTTTCATTTTCTTCGTTCTCATCTGATTAAGTTTAAATGTTACGGTTCTTCAAAATCATTCTTTTCATTGCGTTATAATTTTGATCTATTTAACTAACTATATTTTTACTAAAAATCACCAATGACTTTATGTAGTGAAATGTAAAATTACTAAATTACTGCAAAGATTCGGGTTTTTACCAAGTTTTTCTCAACTTGCTTTCTTGTCTGTCTGCAATGTCTGTTTATTTTTCCATGGCTATATTTCTATCAATTTTTGAAGCAATACCTATCGTTCAATTTAGCTGAAATTTTGCATAGGCCTACTTGCTTGCTTCTGAAGACAGCACAATATATATATATATATATATATATATATATATATATATATATATATATATATATATATATATATATATATATATATATATATATATATATATATATATATGTGTGTGTGTGTGTGTGTGTGTGTGTGTGTGTGTGTGTGTGTGTGTGTGGGGGGGGGGGGGGGAAACAAACGGAAACGGGAGAGTAAACGGGAACGGGAGAGCAAGGGGGAACGAGAGAGCAAGCGGGGAAGGATATATATATATATATATGCATAAATATGCGGGAACGGGAACGGAAAGCCAACTGAGAGCAAAAGGTCGAGCAGGAAAGGAAAAGCGACTAAGAACGGGAAGCGAAAGGTCGAGCGGGAAAGGAAAAGCGACCGAGAACGGGAAAGCGATCGGGAACGGGAAAGCTAACAGGAGCGGGAAAGCAACCGGGAGCGGAAAAGCGACCGAGGGAGGGAAAGTGACAGGGAGCGGGAAAGCGACCGAGAGAGGGAAAGTGACCGGGAGCGGGAAAGCGACCGGGAGCGGGAAAGCAACCCGGAACGAGAAATTGACCGGGAGCGGGAAAAAAACCGGAAACGGAAACCGTCTGGGAGCGGGAAAACGGCCTGGAGCGAAAAACCGACCGGGAACGGAAAAGCGACCGGGAGCGAGAAACCGACCAAGAACGGGAGAGCAAGGAGGAATGGGAAAACGACCGGGAGCGGGAAAACAAGCCGGGAAGGAAACGGGAGCGAGAGAGACAAGCATTAGAAAAACCTTTAAAAACCCCGGGCAACGCCGGGTACCTCCGCTAGTATGTATATAAAAACATGTATTGACTGACTGACTGATAATCAACGCCGAACTCAAACGCTTCATCCTAGGAACGTGAAATTTGGAACTTATATTACTTTTATAGCGTAAGCACCCACTAAGAAGGGATTTTTGAAAATTTTACTCCTAAGGGGATGAAACTGGAAAACAAACTTTTTTTTATAAAACAACCTATATCTCAAAAACCAAAAATGAAGAGGTTTTGAAATTTGGTATATAGATTCTTCATAAAAAATATGTGTTTCACCGTTTTTGAAAATTTAGTTTCCAGGACCTCAAATGTGGGTTGGAAAATACGGTTAATTGGTTTTTAAAGTAACTGTTAGTCAAAAACTGTAAATGCTACAGAAATAAAAATTAGTATTTAGTTTCTACTCTAAAATAATGATATACGTGTTTTACCATTTTTTGACGATTTTGTTTCTTAGACCTCAACCGTGGGGTGAAAAATAGGGTTATTTGTTTTTTTTAATAAACTGCTAATCAAAAACTGTGAATGCTACAGATGTAAAAATAAGTATTTAGTATCTACTCAAAAATAATGATATACGTGTTTCACCATTTTTTGAAAATTTGGTTTCCAGGACCTCAAATGTGGGGTGGAAATAAGGGTTATTTGTTTTTTTAAATTAACTGCTACTCTAAAACTGTAAGTGCTACAGATGTAAAATTTATCATTTAGTATCTAATCGAGAAATAAAGATATACGTGTTTTACTAATTTTTGATAATTTGGTTTCCAGGACCTCAAATGTGGGTTGAAAAAAATATTTGATTAAAAACTTCAAAAGGTAAAAATGTGAACATTTTGCAATTTAGTACCAAGATAATTCTTACAAAATAACAAAATTAGTATTTTAAGGTTTTGTGCCCATTAAAACTAGCTGAGTCCAGTTTATTACCGACCGGGTCTCCGTGATTTGATGGTCTTCACACGGGCCGGGCCAAACCTGAAGTCAAGGTGGGACGGGCCAAGGTTTTTCACCAAGTATATAAAAATTTGAGTGATTTTAGGGTCTTCAGACGGGTCGAGCCAAACCTGAAGTCAAGGTGGGACGGGCCCAAATTTTTCATCAAGTATATAGAAATTCTAGGCCTGTAAAAATGGACCGGGCCCATATAGACGGACCGGGCCAAGCCTGGAATTTTGGCTTATAAAAAGGATTGGGCCAAGTTGTCGACGAGCCGAGTCGAGACGTACAAAATCGGCACGTGCAGTACTCTACTATGTATGCAGGGTTGACATTTTTTAATTTCAAGCGAGCGAAGCCGCTACGGGCACTGCTAGTCTGTGTGTGTTAGGCGCTGAACGTACGCTGCCTCTGTTTTTCGCTCGTGCTTTTCTCGTAAAATTATCCTTTTTTAAGCAATTTTCTGGTCACGAACTGAGTTTTTTGGTCTTGTTACATGTTCGTTTCTTGTAATTACATTGTAATTTAATAGTTATATTAGCTCAAATATCTGCTTTGTTTAAGTATGTGTACCGCTCAGCGTATACATAACTTGTACGACGTGCTCTGCGCGCTTGCCAGCTTAAGCCAATAGGAATGAAGCTCGCTACCGCACTTAAGCCTAATTACGTAGTTAACGTGTCACATCGCAGCATCGAATCAGGTGAAAGTCTTGAATTTTTATTGTTTTTTTTCACTGAGATTTAGCACACGCCTTTTCCAAGACAAGTTTTGCGAGAAAGCGTCATTTTTATTGTAATAGTTTATAGTCCTTTACACCAGGTGTTTTAAGACTAAAATGGCTGTATGTTGGAAACACCTAAGTACTTCCTGTCGTGGATCTTAATTTGATCTTTTTAACTTTCCCCTCCTCCTTTCTCCAGGCTTGGGACTGGCTTGCAAAAGCAAGGCGGAGTTAGAACTTTTTTAGCAATGCGAGTGAACTCCTTGCTTAAGGGAGTTACGCTGGTGACGCCGGTGAGGTTCGAACTGCCGGCCTAACGATCGACAGACGAACGCTCTACCGCTCTGCCACCAGCGCCTCTACAATTTTTAGGCGCTTACCCCTTTAGCAATGCGAGTGAACACCTTGCTTAAGGGAGTTACGCTGGTGACGCCGGTGAGGCTCGAACTGCCGACCTGACGATCGACAGGCGAACGCTCTACCGCTCTGCCACCAGCGCCTCTATTGTGTTGGATTATGTTCCTTTGTTGCTGAATAATTATTGCATTTTGTTTAAAACCGTTTGTTTGAAAAATTGATGCACATTTTATTGTACTTGTACGGTTTTTTAGCACAGAAACTCCGTTTCTTGTTTTGTTTTTTTTTCCAAAATTAGGACAGATTTCTGTCGTACTAGTTTTAATTGGATTTTAGTTGGAAAAGTCGCGCTGTCGATTGAACATCGCATAACGCTTCTCGTTTATTTCTATTTTTCTGTTTGATCGTAAGACGTTCAGCCTACGACGGTATTCGTTGTCGGCAAGGTCTGCGGCTGATTCTTCATGTTTGACTGACGTTCGCCTGCGGTCGATTTTAACGTTTCCAAAGTAGCGACTTGGACGAACGTTGTGGTAAACAATAGTTGTGTCACAGTATCGTCTAAAATTCATTTCCACGTATCCGCAATGACCATAAGACGTTTGACACGAGTTTCCGTATTTGCCAAACCGTTCTCTACGAAGCCCAGAGTAATCGTAAACGTTACGTGACTGATTTCTAACGGCATGATTAACCCGATCGACTCTTCGATCAATTTTATACTTTCCAAGTGAGCGTCTACCTACTGTTTCAATATCGTCAAGGCAATTAGCCGGACGCATTTGTTTGTTTCTTCGATCAATTTTATATCTCGAAACAAATCCAAATTGTGTTTTTTCATTTTCTTTAGGTTTTTCTCGGCTACTAGCTTCGAAATATTCGCCGTTAACAGCGACTTCTTCCGAAGGTTTCGCTTGGATGCTCATCGTTTCCAATGGATCAGTCGAAACTGAGTTCGGCGTTTCCTGTAGAGTTTTTTCGAGGTCCAACAAGGCCTCGTTAAAGTCTTCAGGATAACAACATTTATTATCTTTACCTAAATCAAATTCCTTGAGAAAGACACACAAATTGTTTACAAAATCGTCATCGAAACGATCACGAGGTTCCATGTTCATGAATCTCATCATCGTTGTCAACTTATCGACGTCTAAGTGACTGGCCATGTTTTCGATTATTTTTAATCTAGTCAATACAGAGAGCAGCTAAGAATGATCCGAACCGTATGAAGGCTGAGGAGAAATGAACTCAATGTACGTCCGTTCGGCCTTTTATAGACGAGACAAAGCGGGTCGTCGAGACTAACAGCCAATTAGATTGAAGCTCGCTACCGCACTTAAGCCAATAGGAATGAAGCTCGCTACCGCACTTAAGCCTAATTACGTAGTTAACGTGTCACATCGCAGCATCGAATCAGATGAAAGTCTTGAATTTTTATTGTTTTTTTTCACTGAGATTTAGCACACGCCTTTTCCAAGACAAGTTTTGCGAGAAAGCGTCATTTTTACCAATGCTTTTATTAACTCGTCGGCTCTGTTTCTCTGTCTGTTTCTCTGTTTCAAATCTTGCAATCAATTTTTGAGTCACTTCCTGATGATAGATTTTTTTCAAATTTTGCATACATGCTCAAGATAGAAGACAATGCAATATTCAATTATTAGTTTTACAATAAGTCAATTAATTTAGTTAATTTTCTTGAGGATTTTATATATATATATATATATATATATATATATATATATATATATGTTTATTATATTTATTTGTTGTATATTGCGACTTTAATATAAAATAAAAGAGTAATATAAGAAAAAATTGATTGCAAAATTTTTGTTTATGAGCTTAATGGAAATCGCAATGCTCTTCGAACCATATTACGCCAGGCCAGACTTTAATATAAAATAAAAGAGTAATATAAGAAAAAATTGATTGCAAAATTTGTGTCTTAATTACATATAAGAGCATTGGTTTTAAAAATTCGTTTTTAATTTACTTGTTATTGTAATAGTTTATAGTCCTTTACACCAGGTGTTTTAAGACTAAAATGGCTGTATGTTGGAAACACCTAAGTACTTCCTGTCGTGGATCTTAATTTGATCTTTTTAACTTTCCCCTCCTCCTTTCTCCAGGCTTGGGACTGGCTTGCAAAAGCAAGGCGGAGTTAGAACTTTTTTAGCAATGCGAGTGAACTCCTTGCTTAAGGGAGTTACGCTGGTGACGCCGGTGAGGTTCGAACTGCCGGCCTAACGATCGACAGACGAACGCTCTACCGCTCTGCCACCAGCGCCTCTACAATTTTTAGGCGCTTACCCCTTTAGCAATGCGAGTGAACACCTTGCTTAAGGGAGTTACGCTGGTGACGCCGGTGAGGCTCGAACTGCCGACCTGACGATCGACAGGCGAACGCTCTACCGCTCTGCCACCAGCGCCTCTATTGTGTTGGATTATGTTCCTTTGTTGCTGAATAATTATTGCATTTTGTTTAAAACCGTTTGTTTGAAAAATTGATGCACATTTTATTGTACTTGTACGGTTTTTTAGCACAGAAACTCCGTTTCTTGTTTTGTTTTTTTTTCCAAAATTAGGACAGATTTCTGTCGTACTAGTTTTAATTGGATTTTAGTTGGAAAAGTCGCGCTGTCGATTGAACATCGCATAACGCTTCTCGTTTATTTCTATTTTTCTGTTTGATCGTAAGACGTTCAGCCTACGACGGTATTCGTTGTCGGCAAGGTCTGCGGCTGATTCTTCATGTTTGACTGACGTTCGCCTGCGGTCGATTTTAACGTTTCCAAAGTAGCGACTTGGACGAACGTTGTGGTAAACAATAGTTGTGTCACAGTATCGTCTAAAATTCATTTCCACGTATCCGCAATGACCATAAGACGTTTGACACGAGTTTCCGTATTTGCCAAACCGTTCTCTACGAAGCCCAGAGTAATCGTAAACGTTACGTGACTGATTTCTAACGGCATGATTAACCCGATCGACTCTTCGATCAATTTTATACTTTCCAAGTGAGCGTCTACCTACTGTTTCAATATCGTCAAGGCAATTAGCCGGACGCATTTGTTTGTTTCTTCGATCAATTTTATATCTCGAAACAAATCCAAATTGTGTTTTTTCATTTTCTTTAGGTTTTTCTCGGCTACTAGCTTCGAAATATTCGCCGTTAACAGCGACTTCTTCCGAAGGTTTCGCTTGGATGCTCATCGTTTCCAATGGATCAGTCGAAACTGAGTTCGGCGTTTCCTGTAGAGTTTTTTCGAGGTCCAACAAGGCCTCGTTAAAGTCTTCAGGATAACAACATTTATTATCTTTACCTAAATCAAATTCCTTGAGAAAGACACACAAATTGTTTACAAAATCGTCATCGAAACGATCACGAGGTTCCATGTTCATGAATCTCATCATCGTTGTCAACTTATCGACGTCTAAGTGACTGGCCATGTTTTCGATTATTTTTAATCTAGTCAATACAGAGAGCAGCTAAGAATGATCCGAACCGTATGAAGGCTGAGGAGAAATGAACTCAATGTACGTCCGTTCGGCCTTTTATAGACGAGACAAAGCGGGTCGTCGAGACCAACAGCCAATTAGATTGAAGCTCGCTACCGCACTTAAACAAGCCTGTCGTTCCAATTCGCGAACTTGTACACTCTTAGAAAAGCCGTAATTCTTCGGAAGAACGTGACGAGTTATCATCACTACCGGGGGAGAAGATCAGGTAGCCGTCACCCACGTCGTACTTCATCGCCTCATTCTATCGGTCGTCACTCCAAAGATTCTTTCGCCTCAAACCTCACATTTGGTTTACTAAATTCGAGGTCGTTAAACAATAAAGTTGACAAATTCCTGGAGTTACTGCGCTGCAAAAGTATCGACGTGGCCTTTCTGACTGAGACATGGCACGATACCAATTCTATCGCCCTATGTCGTCTTAGAGCTGCCTCCTTCACAGTCATCGACCGACCGGGACCAAGGGACCCGAGCGCTGCTGCGTCGGCGTCGCTCAATGTCAATCATGGGGGAGTAGCAGTTGTCGCTGCTCTAGGCATCAGTCTTCAGCGTTACGTTCTTGACACCAAAATCACGACATTCGAATTTATTTCAGTCAGTCTTCAATCTAATCACGGGAAAATAGTAGCGCTGGTTGTCTACAGAACTGGCTCCATAACATCACTATTTTTAGTGAGCTTGATAATCTTCTGTCGCGCGTATCTGTCTTGAAGGATGTTCTCATCGTCGGGGACTTTAAAATAAGACTTGATCGCAAAAAGGAACCTACCACAATAGCATTTATAAAATGTCTATCATCAC